>JAOPJG010000248.1:0-32266 GCA_027478255.1 Dispira simplex | reverse complement strand
TATCTGACATAATATGCACGACCTGCATATTCATGCCTACCCTACATTTCGATGCCTATTCATGGGTACCCGATGGAACTATCCAGGACATCAATATTGGGGCCTACCCCTCTTCAATGGTCTAGGAGAACCACCACCATTTGGAGTAGTGTCTCCTGGCACTACACATGTCAGTAGGTGTAACCCTCAATATTGTGGGACAGATTCTCCATGAGATCCCTTTTCTGACCTTTTCAGCATAGGGAAGTGGTACTGTTTTCACCACAAGGTTGAGAGGGGGAGGCGCTCCTGGGATCTGTGGCCTCAAGATCACCACAGTAACTCTGGTGAATTTTTCACTGTATCATCAGAAAAATAAGTCTATCCATATGTAACTTGGTAGCAGATTAAGATTATGTATTACTGTTATTGAACAGACGTGGGGTATAGGTTTGATTCGGATGCTTGGTCTGCAACCAACTGGAAATCAATATAATACAGGATATTATACTGAGTGCAGCAAATGAAACCCACTGACTACTGTGCTATACCTTGACTGCACAATTTGAATGCAACAAGCTAAAGTTAGTACTACTGCAAGAAGACCTTGAACTCACCATGAAATCTGTTCAATTCTGTATTTCTTCTTGGCACATGAACAGTGCAACAGATGTATCCACTACGTGCTGTGGAACCATGCCATGCATTTCATCAAGTGATATGGCCCAACTTTTAACTGTCACTCCCCAACACGTCGAGTACAAGGGCCAGACATATCCCAAAGAAATGAACAATGTAGTGGTTGTGAATTTGCTTGGAAAATAATCTTGACAAACCTTTTTCAACCCTCTAGAAAAGTAATCCGCCATTGCTCGATTTGGCCCTTATAAAATCTTAACTTGTACAGTTTGTGGGCATCCCATCGCTATAGGGCTGGAGAGTAACACCCAAGCGTGTTATCTGCCAAGACTACGTTTCCCTTTTCTGTATGGTTGGTTATACACTATATATTACGATTTCTCTTTGAGAACATACCATCACCTTACCACAGAAGTGGGTTCAAAGCGACATAATATTAATGGATGAGAGTTGGTGTTACTGTTATCTTGGGAATTGATCCGACAGTTACCAGTGAACGTAAGTGGCTTGTTTCACCACAGTAGATGTGATTCCGATTACACTGTATTACTTTTACTCGTGGCTGCTTTGATATCAACGTGGTTTTGTGAAAAAGTTAAATAGAAAGCGGTTGAATTTTTTTTATTTTTTGTAAATCGGTCGTGAGCTACTTACATGGATCAAGTCTACAAGTATGACTTTCCTCTGGTTCACTTTAGTAACTGGAAGCTTCAGATTCCAGTGGATATTAGTCTACAGACGAGTTCGGACGAATTTACAATTCCAAAGGCTCTGACCATACTTTGATAAGCCGTGTCCCTTTTGGCATACTTTGACGGAAAGTTTTTCTTCCGCTATATCCCTAGCTTTGTTATTTTCGCCGCATCGTAACTTGATGGATTAGTGTACAGCGTATTGTAACTTTACCACACTTTCACTTTCACTTTCAATTCAATACCATGGAAGAAAAAGGTATCCAGAAACTGATATAAATAGGCAGGGATTTCGCCATTGCTAGTGTTCATTGTGCCAACACTTCGAAATTTACACTCACTTTTTTTAAGCGATTCATATCCTTTCCGATACTCTTCTCAACTACTGTTTTCTTAACCTATCCACCATGAAATTGATCAAGTACGTCCTGTTTTTCGGCGCCATCGCCGTTGCACTCACTGCCTCCGCCGCCAAAGATACTGCAGCCGTAGCGCATGTCGACGAGGTCAACCCCCTTGAGGATACTACAGCCGTGGCTAATGGAAACGAGGTCGATACCGACGAAGATGTTGTGGATGAGGCTAGCGACAACAGGGCCAATCCCGATGAGGCTCTGGTGGCGGCAACCGCTGTCGACGAAACGGATATCCTACCGGGCGAAGAATCCGAATTTACCAAGATCCTCACGGTGAACGCTGCAGATGGTACCCCTATTCGCCACTGCCCTCGAGACCACTTTTGGGACGGTAGATGTCATCATTGCCGTCGTAGTCACTTTTGGGATGGTCGTTGCCATCGCTGCCCTCGTCGCTGCTGGCGTTTCAACCGCTGTCGCCCCGGATGCTCGTAAAGCTCCCGGTGCTTCATTTTGATTGCAATTGAAATTATTCGCGGGGCCATCCTGTCCTTGTTTACGGTCGGTAAACCTGTTGCTTTTATCGTGAAGGAGAATTCTTTCTCGTCTCCTTTTCTTGCTTTCTTATCTGGTCTATTTTCGTACTGAATTCCAATAAACCAGTATAGTGTTCTGTCTCACTGTGCGATAGCTCTGACCGTTCAGTTTTCTGGATCTGATCATTAGAGAAATACGAATTCGACTATGATGAAGTGCTTTTTCCCATGGAAAGATACAATGCCTATCGAAATTAAGAACGGATAACATTACACATTTCCTTTTGCGAGTCTGAAAAATCCCACTATTTTTTTTAAGAAGTTGGTCAAAAATTTTGATTTTTTTTATGAAAAAATCATTTTTTTTCAATGAATGACAATGCTTGCTTAAGAAAGTAATAACCGGTTTACTCTACTTGTAAGGAGCCTGTATTCCTAAATGTTAGAGTTCCGAGGTACTAGCCGAGTCGTTCAGCAAGCCACTTACGAACCGTCTCTACCAGGATGTCTCGTTCGTGGTTTTCGACGAAACTATGAGTAGCTTTCGGTATAATTTCCATGGTTAATTTCGGCGACGGTTGGTGTTCTAATGTTTCACTTTCCGCCATGGTATCATAATACCGCTGGGCTTCAGATACCGGTACTAATTCATCTTGGTCACCGTGGACAATAAGGACTTGGGCTTGGTTGAAATCAATGTTGCGCACGACACTCATATTGATACGGTCCCGTTCGTCGAGATCCCGCTGACGAATAATGTATGATCTCTCTTGATTCAGGCCGTATTTAAGCCATTCGAACTCACCTTTGGTCTTTAACAACTGACTTTGCTCTTCGGTAAAGCGCAACATGGGCGATTGGCTCATGTCAAACCGACCGGCCACACCCACCAAATATGGCACATCATTGTACTTGGCCATATATTGGAAAGCCACAGCCGCACCTTTGGAATGGCCCATAATCACGTTGACCGTAAATTTCAGCGTGTTGCGTAGATACTCGATTACGAAACGCAGGTCTTCCAACTCCTCCATAATATTGCCATAGCGGGTGCTTCCTGTGCTACTGCCGTTACCCCGGAAATCAAAGATACAGGCGTTATAGGGCAGGGATACTCCCAGGGCACGTACCACGCGTGAATAACGCGAGTTTAATAGTCCGTGGCAAATGACCATAATTTCGGAACCGTGGTGGTTCTCTTCGGCGACGGATTTGGTTATTACGGTGGCGCCCAGCGAGTGATTACCGACGGTGGGAATAGTATAGTCCGTGTACGTTACGGGAAGTTTGCCGGATGAAGTGGTGTACACCATGGTGAAAGGTAGAGCAGACAATTGAAACTGGTTACGTTGGTTTAACGGACCTTACGGACAGCAGGAATAAATAATGGGAAACGGCAATGTTATTAAAGTTGGGTCTTCAAGTGCAAGTATACCATTCGCCAACGCGGGCGTTTATTTTGATTTTATCCCAAAAGTTACCCTCACTTCATTCATAGCCCAACAGTGATACTAGTAGGGTATAGGAGGTTCTGCCATTGGTAAGGAGGGAAAGTTACTGCCAAGTAAATCACCGGCCAAAAATATTGTCCATAGTCATCTGTACGTATGAGTAGCTTAGGAAAGAATGAGGGTGTGATATCCTCATAGTATGGAGAAAGAAGGGTATGAGTTCGGATATTCCCTTGTATACCAGTCTAGTGGTCTCTGTATTGCCTAATCTAGTATGTAAATGAGTGGTGGTTGCTCATGTCTCAGTGTCCTAGAAGGGGGAGGGGAATGATGTAAAAAAAAAAAAGGACTACTAAAGTAGACCTTGAAGATTTTTGAAATAGCAATTAAATTGGCATATATTTTCAAAATGTTTCGGAATCACTGATGAATCATTTCAATTTTTATCAGAAAATTAAAAAATACTCAACCTCATTTTTGTACCATGCTGTACCGGTTAGCTGGGTTAGACAATATGTATTTACGTCACTGCGTTCTATTCCCAATTGGAAGTAAGTGATGTGCGAAAATTAGTACACTATGAACAGTGCTAGTGGATGAAATTATCGATTTCAAGTGGTATTCCAACAGACAGTTACTTCGGAAGACGACGCTTCAGGATAGCAAAGTAATAGCCCAATCCACTAAGGATACCACCCAAATGGCCCGCCGAATCCACGATAGAGCCCGCATTTTGGTAGAGATTGACCATGTCGTACGCGGCCAACGCAGCAATGGCGTTACGACTGGAGATGGGGATCACAAAAAACAAGAGTAATTTGGACTGTGGGAAAAGGATGGCAAACAGAGTCATGACGCTCAGCACACCACCCGAGGCCCCCAGGGAAATCGTGCGCCTCCGTGGTTTATTCGGGTCGGCCATATCGTAGCGTATTTTATTACAAACCAAACTGGTGATGGACGAAGCCATGGCCGACATGAAGTAAAACCCTAAGAAAGCCGTCGGACCCAAAAATTGGATAATCGCGGGGGCAAACGAGTAAAAGGCCACCATATTTAGAGCCAAATGGGTGACCGTTTTATGGCTAAAGGCACTCGTCACTAAAGTCCACCAGCGACCGGCTTCCCAGTTGTCTAGGGAATTGGTGAAATTTTGTAACATGATCGCCCAAAGTGAAGTGTCCCCTTGGACCCTCGCCATGTCTTCCCCGTAACCCCACGCTACAAACACTATGCCGTTCAGGCCCATGATAACCCACGTTAAACGGTTGGCCACGCGTTCACGGTCACCAAAAGGCGAGCCCCCGGCGTTACCCCCGAAAGTGGGCCGTTCGCCTACAATGGACGACGGCCGACGGTAACCACGGCGTAGGGTGCTCCAGGTAAAGCCTAGAGTCGGTCGAAACTTGCAGGCGGGGAACGGTACTCGGGCCAAAAATGAGGGAGAAGGTGTCCCCGCCTTGGGTGATAACAAGGGAGACCGTGCAAAGTTGGTGGTGTACAGTTCCCGGGTATGTAGGCTGGTCAATCGTAGCGGCCGAAAAGATTGCTCAGTGCACGGGAAAGAACGGCCCAGCGAGGGCTGCTTGAAACGAGCGAGGGAAGCCCTAGCATGTAGGTTAAATGTAGCTGAAGTGGTCGCCATGTCCACGGTTGCTGGTGGAAAGTGAAGTTTAGGCTAGGTTAGCTACTTTACTGTTACTGTGAGACCAAATCAAACGATGACTACGGCAATGGCAAATTTTGTGCAAACGTAAAATCGTATGGAATCGTAAAGTGAGAAGGGGTATGCTAAATCAACGAGGTTCAGAGGTTGTGTTGGTAAGCCCCTCCACTTTACCACAGTGGGCGCTTCCATCACACCTTATCATCGAGGTGATGGTCACGTGGACTGAGTCGAAGTGTTCTTTTTTTTTTTTTTTTATTACCTTTTTTTTTTTAAACCTGTTCAAGGCGACACTGACTGAGTATTTATCATTTTTTTTTTGCTCTATTTTTTTTTTTCAGTTATAAAATTTCGAATTCATAACAATGAGCCGTAATATCAAGTCTGAATATCCTACGGCCACAGCGAATGTGGAAGTGATACCGACCTCCAAAAAGCTCAGTATAGCCTTGGGGTCGTTCCCGGGGGTGTTACCAACAGGGAAAATGGAGTTTCAAGTCTTCCAAAACAGCACCTCGAAACAAAGTGGGCAGAAAATACTGATCGGAGAAGCGGACCGTGTCGGTTTCGTGGGGGCCAATTACGGAAAGAACGGACCCAACTCATTGCATAGCAAGTATCTGGTGGGACGGTACGATCCGGTGACGAAAAAGTTGAAAGTACAGGAAGCGCCCGTGTTCAACTTTACGCGACACGTTATGAACTTTAAGGACGAAATCGCGTTGACCGACCAAGACAAGAATTGGCACCAAAGCAATCTTACCCTCAAGGAGGAATTCGGTACCAAGCGTACCAAAGCCTATGTCCGTGGTTTACGCAACAACGCCGTGGACGACAGTACTCTGCACAATGTCAAGGATATCTTGTCCAAGTCTATTACCGATTCCCAAGTGGATATGTCGTCGGTGATGGCGCAAGACCGAGCGGAGGAAAAGGAGATCCTGTCGCCCTTTGATTCGGAAACCACCGATGTTACCAAGATTTACTCGTTGGAGGATATTTTGCCTATGGTAGAACAACAGGCGCTCCCCTTCAAGGAAATTCTCAACAGCACGAACCCCCACGACCGAAGTCAATTCATACCGGTCGAATCGACCTTTTTCGAGGAACAGTGCAAGCATCTGCTTTCTGATGGTAAAAAACACCGTCTTAAGATGCGTATGTTGATTTACATGACGTATCTGATGAAATTCCGCTCCCTGAAACGAAACTCGCTGACTAGACGTGGAGAAATGCGGAGATTGATGCGTAACCCAAACGATGTGGTGTTGGATGGTTTATTGCATCGCTATACCACCTTCTCGGCCGACAAAAACCAGTCGCGGATTGTTACTGACACCATGCGAAAGAAAATCATTTGCCATATTCTGTTATTGGCCCTTATGGCCAACGATTATCAATTCGCCGTGCCTACATTGGCCCGGGATTTGGGCCTTCATCAGTCCGAGGTGGTCAGTTATGCCCAGTATATCGGGTGTACGATTCAACGGGACTTTTCCAAGCCCGGTCAAAAAGTCAACCGCAAATTCGATTCGGAAGCCGGTTTGCCCAAGCGGAGCGGTGATATCCAGATGGCCGTGCTCAAAGCTCCCCTGGTCTTTACCAAGACGGCTCGGTTTACCAAGAAGCGCAAGTAATTCATGGATTTTTTTCCCCTTTGTACCTGGTCTGGGTCCTACCACAAGATGGAGTTTAACTTTATGTGAGAAGTAACACGGAAGTGTAGGGTGTTTTTATGCGAGACAGAAGAAGAAGAAGAAACTATTTCTTGGATAAAGGATTCCATTAAAAAAAAAACTCTTGTTTCGAAATATATACGAAGATTGTGGTTCATTTTAGAAATCATTTTTATCGAATATCGTTTTGCTTGCTTCGGATTTCTTCATCAATTAGAAACGTACCCTTGCTTTGGTTCCCAATTCCTCCCACCTGTTTAGTACTGCAACACTATTGTTGGCAATTTTTCTGGGTGGTATTTGACGAACACTTACAGTGATCGTAAACACGTATTTTAATTCTTTTTTTTTTTCTTTGTCATTCAATAATTTTTTTTTTTCACCTTGTATATAAACAAATTTAGTTCAATGTTTAATGTGGATTAGTTTCATAATCGTGTCAACTAGTCCATTTGATTCGTCAAAGCCAACACTGTTCGGTCTCCACGATGAAAGTCTCCAACCGTTCGTGTTTTTCCTGGCCGAGTGAATTCACATCGTTTTACCAACCGGAAACCGTGACCTTTCCCATTCAAGGTGATGGAATAACTGTCCTTCAGGAACCTCGGGATTTTTACGATACACTCCGGACTCGCATTCTAGACGCTCGTCGACGAATCACCCTCGCTACGTTGTACGTAGGTCACCAGGAACAAGATTTAATAGAAACGCTCGAAACCGCCTTGGGCAATAATCATGAATTACAAGTTCACGTGCTCTTTGACGCGTTACGGGGTACCCGGCAGCGGGCCGTAGGCAACAGTCCGGCGGACCGGTTTGTGACTCTGTTGCAACGTTATCCTAGTCGCTTTCATTTGGCGTTGTACCACACACCGGACTTGCACGGGTTGCGGAAAAGGTTGTATCCTGAACGTTATAATGAATCGATCGGGTTGATGCATATCAAGGCCTATATATTTGACGATGACTTAATTCTTAGTGGGGCCAACTTGAGCCGAGATTACTTTTCTAATCGACAGGATCGGTACCTGTGGTTTCAACAACAGCGACATATGGTGGATTATTTCGACGGTCTAGTGCGGCAGCTTGTCGCATTGTCTTATCGGGTGGTTCCCCGGCTCCATAGTACTTCCTCGGCATACCGTTTGGTAGCGGAAGAGAGTCCGGATCCCATAATCCAACCGAGAAAATTCCGGGACATTGCCCACCAACGTCTACGCACTTGGCTGAACCAGTGGGTTGTCCAATCCAGGGCTATTGCACCAACTGTGACAAACGCCGACACTTGGTTAGTGCCCACAGTGCAACTGCCACCACTGGGCATCCAGGATGACCAACGTTACCTTATGACTTTACTCCGACAACTGCACAAGGTCAGTCTGATTCGTCCCGCCACCCGGGCCCAGTTTACCTCGGCGTATTTTAATATTGCCTCGCCTATTCAACACGCCATCCTGGCCAGTCGGGCCCAATTTCAATTGTTGGTCGCAGCTCCCCAAGCCAATGGGTTTTACAACGCTTCGGGGATTAGCAAGTATATCCCTGCGGCCTATTCCAGCTTTGAGCACGATTTCTACCGCCGGGCGCAAAACTCCATGACTCACCAGCCCCAGCGTCGTATTACCGTTAGTGAATACTACCGGCCGGGCTGGACCTTTCATGGTAAAGGTCTCTGGTTTTATCTGGGGGATGACCCCACCCCTTCGGTCACCGTAATAGGGTCTTCCAATTACGGATTTCGTTCTTTTAAGCGTGACTTAGAATGCCAAGCCACGTTATATACTAACAACCGAGCGCTCAAATCGGCCTTACATCAGGAAATAGGCGCCTTACATCGGTACGCTACACCGGTCAGCGGGAGTACATTTACACACCCTTCGCGGTGGGTACCCCGCTGGGTTAAATTGGTAAAACCTTTTATTCGAGGATATTTCTGATCCCTGTGTGCATAGCCATAATGTTACTGTTTAATAAATTCGTATCACTTATTAATATCATATCCCTTGATGAAGAAGATGGCTGATTATTAGATATATTTTTTGCCTCGTTTCTTGTAGAAATTTCCCTGATCATTACTGGGCAAGGCAGCCTTTTTTCGACTCCATAATTTTCTTTTGGTGTCATTGGTCAACAATCCATGCTGTATTTTTTTTTAGGTGTATGCTTTTAATTAAGGGGTGAATAACTCGTTGTCGTTGGACATTTCTACTTTCACGTTCTACTTTCTTTGCTTATAGACTGTCCAATAACCCCCATTCATTTTATTTATTCCAAAGTCACAATGTACCGTGCATTGTCTAGTGTCTTTAGACGACACGCACTACGGATTCCTGGTGAATCCGACACCATTGGCATCCGACTCGTCTCCTACAGTGACCACACGCTTGCTTTTCCAGTCCATCGGTGGGCCACCCCAACTTCGAGATCCGTCAATGTGCACTGTCCCGTCCACATTGCCAAAGCCTCCTTCCATAACCATCCTTGCCATTTTATTTCCCATGATCTTTACAATTCACGGCCTACCAACTCGCAACGGTCAAGTCACGTTGATCCTGATCCGTTACTACAAAATTTTTACCACCAATTAGAACATGGCAAACCACGGGATGTCTGGTTAGCGTATGTAGCACTTCGTAATGCAGGACAAACAGCGCAGCTGTCGGATGTGGATTTTTTACTGGTGGCGCAAGGGCAGTTATCAACTGCACCCAAGAAACGTAAACCACTGCGTAAATCCCATAACGGAATGCTGGATTCCAGCATCACCACCACTACCACCGCTGTTGAAAGGGAAAATACGCCCACGAAGAGCGTGGCTCCGGAAGTCGAGGGTGCCCAGCCGCGCACAACAGGTCCGGTACTTTGTCGCAAGTTTCAGACAGTGGCCGAGGCCGTTGATCCCGTGATGAAAGACCGGGTACGAATGGTTTGTCAGGATTGGTTAAGCGAAGCGAAACTAGGGTGGGTAATCCCGCAACTCAAGACCCACCACCGGCGTCCTTATGATACCGTTTGTGTGGAGCCCGACGCGGATGTCATTCCTACATCAACCCAGACAGCCGAGTCGGTGGATCTCAAACCCATTTTTGAAATGTATATGGAAATCGGGGATTCGGACGAACTGCAGCGCATGTTTCGGTTGGCGGTGGCCTACGGGGATATCCCTCCCCACGCCGAATACGGAAATATTGTGCTGCAGGCCTTCGTTCACTCGGGGGATACCCAAGGTATACTGACGTTTTTCTGTACGCTACAAAACCTGGGCCAACCTGATGTAATGGATAGTCGGTCAACCGATTGGGTGGTGACGGCGTTGACCGATGCTTACCAGTTGGAACAGGCCAAGGAGTTTTACGGCCGGGTGATCCAGCCAGACTCGGGTCTCCCCCACCCTACGAGTCAGGGATATAGTCGCATGGTTCATACCTTTGCGGAAGCCAAGGATTATCACTTTGTTCAGGCCTTATACGCAGATATGTTACGGCTGGAAGTGGCCCTGGACGATACATTATTGAGTGATTTATTAACTGCGTTTGGCGTATTACGGGATTCCCGGTCAGTATTGAGCGTCCTACGGCAACTCAGAGTGGGGGGTCGTAAAATTAACCAACACACTTATGGTAGTGCGGTGAATGCTCTGACGGAGTGCTGTGCCTTTGAAGATATCGCCACGCTTGAACATGAACTGTTTCAGCAAGGGAAACCACTGAATGAGTTTGTTCTCAACAGTTTAATCAACGCGGCCTTTGTCCAGGGGAAATTCAAACATGCGATGAAGCTTTACCAGATCCTAGCCGAGCGAGTAAACCAAGAGGACCTTTTCCCGAAACCTATGCAGCCCTCTATTCGTACTTATAGTATTATGATTTTCGGACTATGTAACAATGACCGGTTGGCGGACGCTGAGCGAGTGTTTCGGGAGTTACTCAAGGGTGAGATCTCACCTACCACTTCCATCTACAACAAACTGATTGGTAAGTTCCTGCAGCAGGAAAACTACGATAAAGTTATCGAATGGTTCCAACACATGGTGGATCACAAAGTGGACGTGGATAATCATACGGCCCACTTGATCATGACCGCTTATTTGGCCTGCGGCGATCCCGAAGAGGCCACCAACATTTTCCAGATTTTCCGGGACCGCGGTCTAGTTCCCAACGTGTACTCATTTACCACGGCACTGCGGGCCTTCACCCAGGCTGGACATATGGGCCGTGCACTGTCGTTGTTTGAAGAGATGATAACAGCCGGGATTACCCCTAATGCCTTTACCTATGCGTGCATGATCAAGGGTTACGCCGGTACCAGGGACGCCGACGGGGTGGGTCTGATGCACCGCCTGTTTAGTGTGGATATTCACAATGAACCTGATCTCGCCTTGTACAATACGTTACTGGACGCTTACAATCACGTTGATAGCTCTCTGGATGCATTTCAAATTTGGGAATTGCTGGTCCTGCATAATTTCCCCATTGACAATGTCACCGTGTCCGTGGCCATAGACGCCTGCGGTTTTGCGATGGGGTATATCCATCGTATACCCGAAATCTTGGACTACGCCGGCCGTCAGGGATTACCACTTAATACTAACAATTTCACTTCCATAATAGAGGCCTATCTACGTCAGGGCATGGTCCAACCGGCCTACCGGGTTATTACAAAGGATATGGTGGAAGCCAACGTCAAACCCGATGCCAAGTTATTTACTTCATTTTTTACCCTATTGCGCTGTGCTAGAGATCTGGATATCTTGGAATCGTTTGATCGGTTTGTGGAGGTCCAGCATCCGGATTTGGTTGACACGTGGCAAAAGATCAAGACCACTGCGTAGGTCATTCATTGTTTTACTAGATCTTTGATTTTGATCAAATAAAGGACGTGTGATCACGCCGTTTTCTTCCCCTCTCTACTCTCGCCTGTTCTTTTTAACCGTAGAAGGACTCGGCTAAGATCAATAGTAATTTTAGATTATTATTTTTTTTAAAAAAAAATGGGAAAAGTAAGGATTGATTGATTGATTGGTTTCATCACACGTTGGTTCTCTCTTCCACATAGAAATTTATCAGCACCATATACCCAATTCATAAGAAATAAATAATTGCCAAAAAAAATTGTTCAAGATCAATACTACTTCATACGCTCGAACCCATTAATTACCATATACCGGGAAAAGAAGATGTACAGATGACGGAACCAGACCATTTGACTCTGGTGTTGTTGCATAGCGTTGCGGGCCTGTGTCACATCCCGCCAGTGGGCAATGAACAGCAGATAATCAGGAGTGGACACGAGACCAGCGCCAGAATCGTCGGGTTGGGTAGCAATGGCAAGAGAAAACAAAGAATCAAAGAGAGTAACGTATTTACGGATAAGGGACACGGATACCAAACGGTAACAGGGCAGAGTACGCGCGTTGACCTTTCTGGAAAAGCCCAACATATGTTGCACTCCCAGATACACGGCAATGTGGTTCATGTGGCCCGACACGCCACGCATATCAAAAGTAAATAGGGAACCGATGCCACGGTCCACTACACATTTTTCCACGAGCTTGGCTACCATCTTAACATTCCACACTTTACTGGGATTGTCTGGTAGGGCTGGGTCGTCCACGATCACAATATTTTCCTTGGCAATACCGAGGGTTTGGCAACTCCGGACCAATTCCACTTTGCGTACATCCCCCTTTTTGTCATAATTGCCCGCTGATAAACACAGTACGTGGACTTCCACTTTGGGATACGGATCGTCCGCGCGTTCGCTTCGCCAGCGTTGTAAAGCCGTGAGTAACGGACCAAAGAACATGCATTCGTCGTCCGGATGAGCGATAACTAGTAATGCACGGCGTAAGCTGGTGGGAGGAACGGTGGGTAGCAAAGGGGCCTTGTCTTCAGCGTTACGCGTTTGGGTACGTTGACGAGTTTCCGTAGTCCCACTTTCTTCTTGAAGGGTGTCTTTCGTTGAGGTGGTTGTGTCAGACCGGGGGAGTGGCTTTGCGTAATGACTGACAGGTAAGGCAGAGGAGTTGATGCGGGGTGGGCGAAGCACCAGGGCCAAATACGTACAGGCGGAGAGCGTCCCCAGGATCCAGCAAAAGGTACCAAAAACTCCGAAAAACATGGTGTTAACTGCTGACTTGTTTGTAATAACCAACAATAAAAATGTCAACAAGGAACCTACCGCACGATAATAATAAAAAAAAGCACAAGCAAAGATCAATAGTTCACCAAAGGTTATTTGTGGTCATGCCTGTCTGAAACAAAGGAAAAGCTTCTCACTCTGTGGTCGACGTGAATGAACGTCACACTCGTCAGACAGAGTTAGTTCTGCTGGTCAAGAATCAACTAGAGCAATACCAAAACCAATTGTTCCAGTATACGTGGCGAATTCGGGAGGGAAGAGCGCGTAAACTACTACGGCCGACTGTTAAAAGGAAACATTTTCAAAAGTAGATAAAAAGGGGAGGTGAAGTGATGTATGTTTGGCTTATTGACTTTTAGATTCGGTTTTACTTATTCGCTTTATTACCTCCACTCCTTCCTTTTCCCTTTCAGTCCTTCTCTCCCTTTATTGTTGGCTTTCTTGAATTATCGTTTGCACACCTTCCGCATTCTCCCTTTTATCAGGGCTTGACAAGTGCAATTTGCCGACGCTGCCCATTTTGTCTGCTCGCTAGACTAGACTTAATCGGCCACTTGTTCTAGTTTTTTTTTATTCACTTGTTAGTACAAGTCGTTCACCATTTTTACCATTTTCCGACGAACGCTATGGATTTCGGTCATTTTGACGACCTGGGTGATGAAAACCCACGGGGATTCAGTTTCGGAAACTGGATGGGTGGACTAGGTTCCGCCCTATCGAATCAACAGTTCAACGAGCATTTCCGTTGTTACTCGGTAGCCATGATGGCCGGCGCAATGCGTGACAATGTCAATTACGGTGGTAAAGTCATACTTCCGCCTTCTTCTCTAGATAAATTAACCCGGCTGAACATCATGTATCCTATGATATTCACCTTGGAAAACGAAAGTCGACAACGGTCCACCCACGCCGGGGTGCTCGAATTTACCGCGGAGGAAGGTCGCGTTTACCTGCCTTATTGGATGATGCAGACGTTGATGGTGGAACCTGGGGATATATTGCGGATAAAGAGTACTAGTTTGCCGCTGGGTAAGTTTGTCCGGATTCAACCCCAGTCGGTTGATTTTCTGGATATTAGTGACCCCCGGGCCGTGCTCGAAAACGCTTTGCGTAATTTTTCTACCCTTACCGTTGGCGACATTATAACCATTAGTTA
The DNA here is from genome assembly GCA_027478255.1 of Dispira simplex. Taxonomy (NCBI): domain Eukaryota; kingdom Fungi; phylum Kickxellomycota; class Dimargaritomycetes; order Dimargaritales; family Dimargaritaceae; genus Dispira; species Dispira simplex. Next base: position 17,974 of record JAOPJG010000248.1, on the reverse strand, counting down.
CAATGATAGACAGTATGATATCCTCGTACAGGAGATTAAACCCGAAGGACCCGGTATTTCCATCGTGGAAACTGATCTGGAAGTGGATTTCGCTCCACCAGTGGGTTATAAAGAACCCGAGAGGCCCGTCCGTGGTGGACCGGCATCGTTACAACCCACCATGGCTAGCGAATTGAACCTTCCCGCTCCAGGAACCGATGCCGCCGATCATGACCCCCAGTCCCAAGGCTGGCTCGCCTTCCAAGGTACTGGTAACCGACTTACCAACCGTGGTAATTCAAAGACCGGCAGCGGCAAAGCAGCCACCACACCTGCCCCAACTGCGCAGTCCAAAACAGCAACGAGTACTGCTGGTTCTAGTACCGCTCCCTCTGCACTTAATCTACCGTTTGGTCAACTGTTTTTCGGTTTCCAGGTTCAACCTCTGCCCTCTGCGGAAACGACCACTACTGATTCGACGACATTCGCAGGTGAGGGTAATGCCCTTAAGCCTCGACGTAACAAACCCGCCAGCGGCAAATCGACAGCCAGATCTACCTCCTCGTCATTATTCAAGGCACCAACTTCGGGCCATCGCCTTGGCGACGGCTAATAAGTTAAAGTACTGCATTTCCGTACCTGTTCCCCTTTGTACTTTACCGCCGATTTTATTAGTGTAATGAACAATGCTCGTCGCACCAAGGCTCGGTTTGCTTTTGTAGTCGTGTTTACTCTACCCTTTGGATTTTGATCACCCTTTTTTTGTTGTTTATTTCAAACAAAAGTCCAACGTAAACTTTCAAAATACCAAACCAACTGCATATGGGGTTACCCACTACTAGATCAGAAAAATGATGTTACATAGAAACATTGTCACATCCAAAAGAACAGCCATACTCTAGATTTAACAAAAAAAACGACAGTGACTTTGACATTTTTACCAATATATTTCTAGGAACAAAGCGGTGAGAACGAGTTTAGCACAATCATTTAAAATGTCGAATACCAGCTAGTGGCAACAGTAGCCAGTCCCACCCCGAATAACCATACATGAGACATTGGAACACAAAGAGTGGCAGCCGTGCTGGCTCTGGCGTTCATATCAGTACCGATGGTACCACAAGCCACTAGTTCTCCTCGACTATCCCAGATAGCGACCGACCGACGGAGTAATTCAGGGATTGTCAGGTTAGGGTCGGTGAATTTGGCCGAGAATTTAGTACTAGTAGAAACGAACGGCCCGAATTTATCCTGCAAGTCACCTTTGCGACACATTTCAAAGGGACTGGGGCCTCCAAAATTTCCCATCAGATTAGCCTGTTCGTCGTCGACAAATTCGTTGGTTTCCCCGTTGGTAAGGTTAGCGGTCTGGCTGGTATCCTCTGGTGATACATTACGCCGGTAAATTTGCGTTGACATCTCCTCCGGACTTTTGGCGATGGATATACTACCCGTATTCTGGCCGTTGTTCATGCCAAACATTTGGCCCAAACCGTTACAACTGCCGTCCCTTGGTGATTCGTTGTTGAGGATAAACGGTTCATAAGGTTCGTCCGGACGTAACCTTTCCAGTTCCACGTATATCTCCACAGCGTATTCGGTGGGTGCTACTATGACATTTTTGGGTAGTCTATCGTTGTGGTAAGTGCCGTCGTCCACTTTTTTCTGCTTAAATATGAATTTACCCCGGACTCCAGTGCCTAGGCGAGCCAAGGGTGCCATGGCTTCGGTGGGACCGTTACCCATAACACCTCGGTCGTACATCAGGACCATGGTCAGAACCCCGCCGAGATAACTCCGTGTGACACGCATGGAGGCTGACGTGGAAATTCACAGGCGATAGTAAAACTTTGGTGACTGGATAGAGGGAAACGTGACGCACGTCAATGAGATATCACGCGGATTGGCAGTGTAGAGCTATCTAGGGGTATATATCAAAATACCTATTCGTGAGACAGCCTTTGTTTTTTTTTTTAAAAAAAAAAATGAAAGAATGCCGTTACAACTGCCAGTTTATCACGAAGTTCAAAAAAAAGTGTAAAGTTACTACCACGAGCACGTTGGGAGCGGTACGGGGGGCCTATATTATATACCTTAGAATGGGCTTTCCGGTGTAGGATCCCCGAACGCTGCCCCATCCCAGAGTGCTCCGGGTCACCGGGGGAATAAGAAGAAATGAAGCGGAGAAGGAAGAAGGTGGCGACTCGGGTCCTTCAGTTGAAAGGCTGTGGTCAAACGATGTCGAATTTTGTACGTAGGAAAAAAAAAAGGATCATCCTTAGGTATTGGCTGGAAACTAGAGGATAATGCATATATTTTCCTGTTGGGTTTGGCCCTAGGCGTTTTGCGGATTGCGTTCAACTGTGAATTCTGGCATGATGGTGCAGGGCGGCCCATGAATTCGTGGTTGTTGACCCCAATATTTAAAAATATAAGCAGAGTTTGCGGGGTTTAGTTCCACGCTTTTATTTTCTCCTTGGCCATCCCCGGGTGTGTTTCGTTGTCCACCACCACAATTTTTTCACGCTTGATTCTAGTTAACAGCAAACGCAGCAGCGGTATTTTGGTATACCTTCTTTTTTTTTCTATTGACTGCTGCTATTGATGGGTTTACCAGAGGAAAGCATGGCAGGATACTACAGAGTCTAGTGTACGATAGATATGCATGGAATTTATCACACTCTTTCCTTCTCTTGCTTAACTGATAGTTTCACCAAAAGCTTACTGAATAGGCCAACCCCTACCACACGTGACTGCATAAGGGCCGGACAATGCTCCAGGGAAGCCACAGGTGAAATAGTCCTCACGAACACAAAAATTCAACAATCCACGGGCATCTCAAGTTTGCATCTAGGTAAACGCTTTTTCAACCTTAAGGCGATTGGGAGTGAAAATGCGCCGATTACAATCTCAACCATAGGATTTTATAAGGGGCAGCTTTAGCACTGACAAACTCTTTTGTTATAGGGTTAAAAAGAAATACCGATTTTATTGATGATGATGGGATGGGAAAAAATTAGTCCGAGGACTGAGTAAATACTTCTGTCGGAGTGGGATGATTTTCATTGGCAGAGATGGTGTGGTGAAGGGTTTCCAATATGGTAGTGATACGATCCACTTCCGCTAGGTCGGTAATACAGACCAATGTTTTGTTCAAGGCCTGATAGGTGCCAAGCGTGGGTTCTGCCTTGGCCTGGAGCAGTTGATCATACCAGTACAATGCCTTGTTGTGGTTGCCCACAGACACGCCCCAGGCTTCGATTAATATATTATACACTTCCGTGGGAGGTGGGGACGGTTGGAAAAGTTCTTTCAGGATGGAGAAATACTGGGTGGCCTGGTGAAGGTTGATGGGTGCCAAACACGCATTAAGTTTGAGCAGTAAGACGTAAGTAAGCCAATTTGGGACCACGCCATCGTGCAGCAGGGCGTGGTAGATACGCAAAGCCAATGCGCGATCTTTGGACTGGTCCACCGCAAATCGTAGCAAACTATTGTAGATCTGCACCACATGGTTTACGTGGTGACTGGGAGCGATAGCTAGTTTGCCAGCACCATCAGATTGCTTGGGCTGGTTCTGCCTTATAGACGCACGAAATGACTCGAAATATTCAAGTGCTTCGTGTAGTGCTCCTCGTTTCAAACAGCCCTCCACCACATACCACATGGTATACGTATCTACAGCAATCCCCGTTCGAATCATATACTGGTACAACGGGACTAGTTCGTCGAGTTGATGACACGTACGAATGATAGCACTCAGGAGAGTATTCATGAAAAACGTGGACACCTTCGTACCGCGGTCCCGCATCTGGCGGAAGAGTTTCATCCCAAAGTTGGTGGTTTCAGAGTTGAGTGGCAAGGCCAACAGCGAATAAGCGTTGGCGGTAGGCGTCAAGGATACGTCCTGGTCGGTTGCCTGACTGAGATACCGTTGGACCTGGTCGACTTGACCCATTTTACTGTATAATACGACAGCGGCACTAAGCACCGTTACCAGGAATCGATTACGCGCAGTAGAGTTCGTAATAAAGGTGACCATGGTATGGGCCGTGCGAAGAATTTGGATGGCCTGATCGTTGGCTCTCTTTTGTGTAAGTCTATGTAGGTAGATACCAATGGCCGCATGGGTAGGAATCAATCGTCGCGCTTCCATCTCTGAAAATATCCGGGTCATGCTATTTAGATCCCCCAATTTGTCACTATCTATAATTGCTTGAGACAAACGTAGGGAATTAGGCCCCCAGGTGAAAGGGTTAGGGGAAAGAGTGGGGGAAGTGTTCAACTTCGGAATGACGGGTTCTGATTCTTCCAGTTGCTTCAGTCCCGTAGTGAGATCATTATTAGCCCGTAGTAAATGGGCATCGGCCATTTTTTGTAGATCTTGAGGAACAGCCCTCCAAGTTTGGGAGATGCGTTCCAGTAAAGTGTCTATGAAAGATTTTAACGCCTCTGTATGGTAGTACTCGGCACAAGTTAGGAGTAGCTGAAAATAACGATGCAGTACAGTGTCATCGATGTAGGACAAGGGTTGGTCCTGCAATGGGGCAGTGCGGTAAAAACCTCGAACTACCGTCTGGGCTACCTGCTTGTTTAACGCGGCACCCTGCTCGACTACAGCCGAATATACCAGGGCGTGTAAACCCCATTCATTAGCGGCTAGGTTGTGAATTACTTGTACCAAGTAGTTCACACCATGCGTGCGTTCCGATGAGACCGGGACGGACGATGTACCGACATATGCCCGGACCGCATGTTTAATCAGCCGGGGAAGGAACGGTGGTAGCGAAGCGGAAGGTTCAGTGGGCACCAGATTCACCAGGCGTCGACATAAGGTTGAACAGGAGGCACCGTTAGGGTGAATCCCCAAATGAACCATGGCCTCCAACAACACAATCACAGCATCTTCTTTGCAGAGCTCCAACGCGGTTTGCAAAAGGAGATTGTATGAGCGAAATCGTAGTGTGATACCCCGAGCCTGAGCTTCGGTAAAATATTCGTACGCCATGTCAAACGCTTGGCGATCAAGTAAACCGTTCACCAGCTGGTTATAGGTCGCCGCCGTGGGATGTACCCCACGGTACTCCCCCTGGATTATCTGCTGGTATAATTGGCGAGCCTGGTCCGGCTGTCCCGCCTTAACATAGCCACCTAGCATGATATTACACAATACCGGTGAAACGGCAGGTAAGGCCAATAACTCGTTTACACCGTCTAGCACAGCTCGGGCCTGTGTAATTTGACCCAGTGTTACCAAACCCGAAAGATACTGACTCAACACAAAGAGTACGGATTGTCGCTCGGTTTTGACCCACTTTCTCTGTTGGCACAGTTTACGATAGAGGTCAAACGTCGACTGCAAGCCTTCCAAGTTGTTCATCTGCGTTTGTGCGGCCATTACGTAACCCAGTGTGTACGCGGTGCACAGGATAAAGTTTTGTTTCATATCTTCGTAAAGGTTCAGCGCTTCCTCCGAGCAGCGATGTTCCACGGCCGCCCGCATCAACATATCACAGGTAAAGGCGTCAACAAAAAGGAGCTGCTGCTTAGTGTAGCTATACATTTGGAACGCCACCTCTTTATTCCTCTCCGAGCGAAGAATGGCCAGTTCACGGGTAGCCATGTTTAACCTTTCGCCGGTCAATGCTTCTTGGTGTTGTAATTGGCGCAGTTTTCGGTGTACTTCGTGGTCCCGTTCACACAATGCCCGGATAATGGCAGTATGGGTAAAGAGACTTTGCCGGTAACCGTCGGTAAGTGCGTCATTGTACACGTTTATAATTTCCGTGGCCAAGGTGTTGGGCTGACGTAATCGACACAAGGCATTTAGCACCAGCGCGTAAGTGGTCGCGTTTGGTAGTACCTGATTCTTGCGCATTGTCCGATAAAAGTAACGTACCCGCACCAAGTTACTCGTTTCCGCTGCTTCTCTAATTCGATTGTTAAAAGAATGGACGGCATTGTCGCTGTCTTGACTTATCCAACGCCTTTGGGTGAACCCGGTCGAGGTACTTTCAAAGAGAGGTGCACTGTCTATGGCAGAGTGCCACCCAGTCCTGACCGAGCGTAAAGATAAAGCACGAGTGATCCATCGTTGGTAAGCACAGGGCGATCCCACAGATTCCCTCGAGAGAACGATCGTGGAACTGCGGCGTTGGAAAAAATAATGGAGGTGGAGACCCAGGGGTGCTAATGCCCCTCGAAGGCGTGCGTAGTGCAGCGACATTACCGTAAACTATGAGGGTGCATTGCGCAACACCTTTGTAACAAAAGAATAGATAGGCAAGAACGGAGAAAGATAAATCACAGCAAAGGTGAATTAGAAAGAGAAAATAAGAATGGCGTGAATTTGAATCGAAACAAACATAGTGGTAGCCCCAGCCAAATCTACTTGAAATGTGGTTATTTCTGGTTCTGATTTAATTATTGCCACCACCCTGACAATTAAGATAAAATAAAAAAAAGAAACGAGAAAGACGACCACGTGATGTGAGCTGATGGCAACAAATACCCTAACATCCGAATTCCCCCCCGTGTGGATCTTTCTGTGGGACGAAGTTTCTGATTCGTTCCTGAATTGGCAGAGTCTCTTTCGCTGCCAAAGGTAAACAAAACATAACCAGCTGTGGATGTTATCGTTCCCAACTCAACCGTTCTAGTGGTCTATTGATGATATATATTTTTTGCTTGTTGGTTTATGACTGTGACTTTGTTTAGTTTTTATTTTTCTTATGTAATCGATTAGTTAGCATTTATCAACTGTTTGAACCCATCAATTCTGAGTTGGATTGCATGGGACATACTTTTTATTTGTCTGAGTTGGCAATACCACGTTTGCCTTTAACGTAGTCGCCCACAAAAGTTTGGCAAAGTACCCATGGGTAACCACGATAATTTATTCAAAGTCAGTAAGTAACTATATCCTGATTGTCCGCGTTCTCCGGCGACGGCCAATTGAGAAATACTGACGCTACAAACCAAACAGTTCAATGGCAACGCTTGCTATTACCATGTATAAATAACCACACTCGCTAACCCTTTTCTCGTATTTCGTATTCTTGATTTTATTATAGACGATAATCCCGGTCCGGGAGCGTACGACCCAATATATTCCCCAGTCAACAAATACAAACGCTATGGCTTTATAGACAAGTCTAATCGGTTCCCCGACGCTAAGCCAGAAGCGGCCCTTGGGGCCAAGACCACCACCCGTCGTTTACGCAGTGCGTCCGGAACACTACGTGCCACCGCTACGGTGACTGGCTCCCGAGAGCTCCAACGGAAGACTACGGTGGAACCCGAGGCCAAACGATTACGGGAACGGAACATTTCGTTACAAACCGAATTAGATCTTACCCTAAGAAATCAGCGGGAATTACAGGACCAACTGCAGTCGAGTCAGCAGCAAATTAAATTACTCCAGCTCAAGTTTCACGACGACCGGCAACGGTTGGGGGATGAAATCCGTCGGGCGCGCAACGAAACTCGGGTGTCTCACTTGGTGAGCCAGGAAACGGAGTCCGAATTGATCTACCAGCGTCGCCATTTGACCCACCGGGTACAGGCGTTGCAGAAAGAATTGGGCGACGTACAGTACAATATGGAACATACTCATGATGATTATAACCAACAGATTTCCCAGTTCGAAAAGACTATCCAACACTTGTCTACCCAGCTGGCCAGTCGCAACGATGACCTCAACCAAGTTAATCGTCTCAAAGATCAGATTCGAGCCCAGGCTCAACAGGAAAAGCAGGAGCTGGAGGCGGAATTGGATATGTTTAAAAATCGGCTAGACATGGTACGCACCCACGCTAACGACAAGGGTCAAGAATTGGAACGGTTATCCCAACAGTTAGAGGAAGAGAAAAAGCGTGCCACTGACAGTGAAGCGCGTTACCTGCGCTCGCTAGACGATATACAAGAAGAATTAAGCAAGGCACGGAAACGTGAAGCGGAGGCTCGTCAAGTGGCAACGGAATGCCACAGCCAAATCGACTATTTGTCCCAGCAGATCAAAGAGCTAGAATCGGAAGCGAATCAACACGATCTAGAACATCGCCTAGCGCTGGATCGCTACAAAATCCAACTGGAAGACCGCCAACATCTGGTGGACCAGCTGAGTGCCGACAAGGCCTCGTTGAACGTTCGGTTGGAATCCACCCTGGAGACTTTCCAATCTCAGAAATACGATTGGGAGGCCACTAAAAAGACTCTTAATCGTACCATTACCCAGCTGGAAACGGACCTGGACAATACCAATACCCAGGTGATGCGGTTAAACCAACAACTTACCCTGGAGAAACAGCAACACGAACAAGCCCTGGATGCCGCCGTGGACGAGAAAAATCGGGTGGAACGCGAGTTGAAACTGAACGAAACTCGGTACCGTGAGAAAATCGAAACTCTGCAACGGGAGCACGACCAGGTCAAAGCGGAATGGGCTACCAATAGCAATGCCAAAGTGCAGTCGTTACAACGGGAATTGGACAACACGCGGCAAGAGGCCAACGCGGCGATGCATCAACTCGAGGTGGAGGTGGAGGGATTACACACGGCGCTGAACGAGGCCAATGACGACCGGAATGCCCAGTTGGAAGCGTTGGATATCGCCCGGGAGAAAATTCAGGCCCTACGCCAGGAGAATGGAGCGTACCAAGACCGGTGTTCGCGTTTGGAACTGGAAGAGGTCGGTTGGAAAGACAAATGGGAGTTGGCCCAAAACCAGCGAACCCAGAGCGAGGAACGCAGCCGCGAGTTGGAGCAATTGGTTCGGCAAGCCAACCGGGAAGTGGAACGACTCACCACCCAGGTGACCGAGTTGGAACAGCAACATAAGGAACGCGCGACAGCCGATCACACCACACTGGAAACCTTACGCGGGTACGTGTCGGAATTAGAATCTACGCTGCAAACTAAAGCCGACGAAATTGAACAGCTCCAGCAAAAGACGACACAGAACCGATCGTTAGGCGATATTCGCCAATACGAAAAACAGGTATACCAACTAGAACAACAGGTGTTGCAATACGAACAGGAACTCAAAGAAGTGCGTACCAAAGCAGAGGAGGAATACCTTTCTCTACAACGTGAAAAGCGACGCTTGAATGATACTGCGGACGAATACAAGGCCCAGTTTGAGACCTTGACCACGTTGGTCGAGAGTTTGCGAGCCCAGGTGTTCGAATCGGAAGCTGCCCAGGAAGAACTAGCCAACCAAATGGAACACCAGGTACAGTTTTTGCAAAAGAATTATAATGCGGCCTACAAGGACATGGTGAAGGCACAGGGACTCAACGCCCAACTGGCGGGGCATAACAACTTGAAGCAGAAAATCAAGTACATTACTCAACTCAAGGAAGAAAATCAAACCCTCAAGCGTAACAAACTTACTCTAGAGAAAACGCGGGATACGTTACGTCGTCGGGTGATGCACCTGGAACGCGACCTGGAGGCCTACCAAGCGGTGGGTATAACTGGTCAACAACTCGTTCGGTCAAGGGTGGAAAGAGCCTACCGAGCACAAAACACGGCTACGCAGCACATGGACGAAGAAAGTCCAATGGGTACCCGCGAGAATGACCAGTCACCACTGCCCACCGTAATTCCATTGACTACCCCTCATTCGTTACGTCAGAGGAACAGGTCTTCCCCACAGGTTCATGCCAGTCCCGCCACGGCCAAGGAATCCGCTCCCGTACCCCTTTCCCAAGCTACTACCACTGCTACACGGATCAAGGCATTGGCCCCGAAAACCCCGATGGTTCTCGCTACCGCGCGTAGTTCTCGTAAACGACCAGCTCCCAGTTCCCCGTGTCGTACCCAGCCCCGCAACCCTACTCAGTTCGTATCACTGGACGAATCTCGGCCAATACGGGCTGCCAAAACGGTTCGCGGGATCAGTAAAAGTTTACAACATCGTATCGAATTTTTCGACACCGAAGGCACCAGCAATAACAAACGACCTCGTCTAGCGCCTGCTAACGGGACGCAACCGCCTTTCACAGGCAACCGCAAGACTGGAGGACTGTCAGGAATCATGAATGAAGTACATGGGCTACTCCATCGCACACCGTGTAGGAAAGAGTAAAAGAGCCGCAGCTAATCTATACCGTAGGTTGTGGTTATTTTAGTTGATGTTTATATAGCCATTGGTTCAGACCATTTTGAGAGATTACTCGAACGCTTACCAATATTAGTATGACATTGCCATTGGTCTCGTTTTGACGTTCACCAGTTCTGTTGTCTAGTTAGTGGAGTATTTAAGACCTCCTCTCCATGTTGTTAATATTAATACGAGATTGATTTAATGAAGTACTAGGTTGTATCACCCTAGGCAATAAATAGTGAGCAATTACATGACCATGACCATACGGATGAGGTAGGTATATGATTCACGGGTCTACTTTTACCGCAAGTGACCGCTCCGCCGGTTGGAATTGGACGCAGCTAAAAACTCATTCATTGGGTTAGCATCGTGGGGAGTACCAGTGGTGCCAAAATGTGGGGAGGGAGTGTTTAGTCTAGGGTCGAATTCGGTGTGTTGCCCCGACGAATGGGTAATAGGTTCAAACGCCGAATCGGAAGACTGGGTAAAAAACATGGCAAAGACGCCAATGACAGCGATACCACCATAAAACGCCATGATGCCCTTACGGGTAGTCTCCCACTTGACCCCTTCCATATCGGTGCGAATGGTACCCAACGAAACCGTAAATTTATCGTTTAGCTCTTGGATGGCCTCCTCGGTGGTTTGGATACGCTCCCGTTGGTCCGCCTTGTACTGGCTCAGGTCGATTTGAATTTCCGATTTCAAATTAATCATGTCTTCGTTCATGTGGTGCCGTAACGCGTCTAGGTCGTGCTCTACTAGTTCAATTTCGGACCGTAATGCCGCACTATCAATTTGCCGCAATACGCTAATTTCTGTGCGAAGTTCTGTCAAGGCTGCTTTAAACAGGTAGGAAGCATTTTCCAAGTCGGCCGGTCGCACCATGCTTTCCTGTACGGGAAGGGTCTGTTTCAACAAGAGTGCCCTTAGGGCTTGCATCAGTATGACCGCTTGATCGTGAGTGAAACCGCCTCGCTTGAGTCGCTGTACGACCTTGTAGGAATCAAAGGGGTGGCCTGGTCGTCGGAGGAAAGTTGGCTCACTTATCCGGGTCAGAGCTACCGTTTGCCGTGGCGGTGGTGAAGATTCAGTGACTGGTTCGGTACGGAAGGGAGGTGTACCATTACCTTCACTGTGCGTAGAAGAATCCTCATCTTGTTTATACCAGGCTTCGCGACTAGCAAAGTAGGGCGGCGTAGGATGAATAAACCGTCGAAGTCGAGCAGCCTCGAGAAGTAAAAGTTTTTTCGTAGGTAATGGACTCGCCAATGCATAACGATGGGAAGTGTATAATCGGTAAAAATATGAAGGGCTTGTGACGTAGTTAATCATTATCGTGAAATGGAATGGATGCCGGTTGACTATCGGGGTGCCGAGAAAGTGCATCGTTGGGAGAAGGGGTGGGGAGACCGATAAGTTATAGTGAAGGATTGAAAAAAAAAAAAAAAGGATACAAAATATGGTCTAAAATTTGTATAAAACGACAATGAACGTAATGGACTGTTGTATAACGGAATGGTTGACGGAGCACCAAGAATACCGCTGGGTAAGACTTGGACAACTTCGGCAAAGGGGTTAGTAAAACGGGTGGTGGTCGAACCCCCAAGCACCAATAGCTATCGCCACGGCGGTTGTATTTTTTTTTTTTTTCCCACTCAAAAAAAAAATTCGCCTGTGGAATTGGGTGGCCAACGCTGCCATTGCCGTTTTTTTTTTCTTTTATCGTAGCATGCGTTCATGGGGACTAGAGAACAACCTCAGTAAACCAACCACTTCTGTTTTGCATTTAATATATGGCATGGTTATAAGTAAATATTCGAGACATTGCACGGCATGATATTTACATTACGCTCCTCGTTTCCCCATTGGCGAGCACGGATACAGCTCACCGCAAGATTAACGAATTCTGGTAAGTGCGATGCGCCAATCAAGCATTTCGAAGAGAGCATGGGCTTTCTATGACCCGAAAGAACAACCACATTGTATAATACTGAAATGTAGCAATCGCTCAAGGCTTTTATTCGCTTAATGGTCCCCATACGGACTAACTCTCTAGTATTTTTCCGTTCTACGCTGTTGATCCAAATTGGTGGTGATTTTCTTTTTCTCACTTCGGTTTGACAATTAGTACGTGGTCCCCTCAACCGACACGCCCACCTACACGTTAGCCGATTACTGAATAGGCGTGACCTGCCCAACGAAGATGCCAACAAATTAACGCTGGACGATTCCTGTTATGAAGCACTAGACCAGCCCACCCTTTCCAGAGATAATGTGCCACCACAACTGCCCACGATCCACCAGGACGGTGAGTCGACCCAGGGTGAACCCTTGCAATATGGTACTAGTCGGCCGTGGTTCCTATTCGCAATGGATCGGCTTTTAGAAAAGGGGAACGCCGCGGGTATATTCCAGAAATGCCAGGAAATGACCGACCAGGGTATCGAACCCGAAAAGGAAACCTATGCTTACTTTTTCAAAGCCTGCAAGTTAACGGGCCAGTTTCAACGGGCCTACCGGGGTTTAGAGGAAATGCTGCAACAGGGTATCCCCGCCAACCTCAGCCATTTCCACCTAGTCATGTCTATTGCTATGTTACGACGACACTCGTACGGTTGCCAAAAGGTGTACGATTTGATGCAAAATCACCGTGTTCAGCCGTCTACCTTAACCTACCAATACTTGATTGGGTCGCTCTGTTTGGAAGGGCAAGTAGAACTTGCATATCGTTTGTGGGGTATTATTCGTAGTAGTGAATTCGAACCCACTGAAACTACTACCGAACTCTTGGTAAATGCTTTGGCGACTGTACGGGCGGTCCATGAATCCTTTGGGGTGCTGTTGGAATGTGAAGAACGGAATTTATCGGTCAAGGCTAGTACCTACATGCATCTGTTTCGGGCAGCGACCGAAGTGGGTCACATCGATGCTACGTTACACACGTGGAAGAAAGCTGTGGATGTGTTTCGAATGCAACCCACTCATGGAGACTGTTTGTTAGCCATTCGAGTGGCTGCTAGTCGGAGTCGACCGGACTTGGCGGCCGATGTCATCCGGGTGATGAACCTGTTCGATTACCAATGTACCGAACCTTATTTAGACGCCCTGTTCACGTCGTTTATCAAGGTACAAGATTGGCGTAGTGGGTTAAATGTTCTCGTTCTCCTACGTGAAGCCGGGTACCGTGTGGAACGACCCATGTTACATCCGTTGGAACGCCAATTGTTTCGTTTTCCTGCCCAAACAGCGATCGTCTTGGATGTCATCAAAGAGTTGCAATTGGAAGGCAAGATGCCCTTTCTTAGCGTACTCAATACCTTGTTAAGTGTGACGGTTCGCCAGGGTAACATTCGGGACGCTATCCCCTTTTTACGGCAATTTAAACCCGTATACAGAGTTGAGCCGGATCGGGACACTTACCATACTTTACTGGAAGGATGTATTGCCACCGGTGATAAAGTTCTGGCTGACCAGCTGTTCCAGGAGATGAAAGAATCGAGTTTGGTCCAGCCAACCCCCGCTACTTATAGTAAAATGATTTTGCTTAATGCACGACGACCAGATTACGAAAAAGCGTTTGACCTGCTGGAAGAAATGAAATCGCTCGATATGATACCCCCCGCTACCGTGTACAGTACCCTCATTAAAAAGTGTGTATTGGCTAACGATTCCCGGGCCAAGATGGCTTTGCGGGAAATGGAATTGTTTGGATACACTCCGTATCCTGAACTTAGGATGATGGTGGAAAACAAATTACCAGTCTAGAAAATAATATGGAGTTGTCCAGTTAAAATTTACTCGGGGGGGGGAATTTTAAAGAAAAATAGGCATGATTTATTGATCTTTTTCTTACTCTGTAGAAATAAAGCCGCAAAAGTGATGCTCTTTCCATGAGTAATAATTCAGTGCAAGAAGATGGGCGATATCGCATATTCCACACATTCAGGCACCATGATATTTAATATGACCTCGACCTTTGTAACGAATACGCCGGGAAGGGGATCGAGTGCGGGATCGACGGCGATAAGATGGAGAACGGTGTTTATAGCGACGTGATCGCCGTGGACTCTGACGGCGATAAGAGCGAGAACGAGAACGAGAACGAGAACGGGATGAGGGACGGCGGGTTCGCCGAACTGAGGTCAGACTACTACGAGCGGAATGGGGTGGGTCCCGCGAAACATTACGCGATACGCTTCGTGAAGAAGAAGCAGAACGACGATATTTTACAGATCGGGAACGATCACGGCGGACACTATTCTGCACGGAAACTATAGTAGGCAAATTGTCAAGAGAATCACTACGCTGGATTGGGCTAGAAGAAGCCTTGTTATTGCGAAGGGGGGAAGGGGAGACCGAGTGATGCCGGGAAGATTGACTTCCGTGAGAACGGCTATTAGAACGACGACGAGAAGCGGAGCGGAATCTCGACAAGGATCGATCAGAATCAGTATCCGAGTCATGCCGAGAACGGTGATGGCGACGATGACGAGAAGAACGTCGGTGTTTTTCTTTATAGCCATGTTTCGCTTTCTTCTTCTTTAATTTATTCTGCGATTTCTTGTGACGTGGTTTTTTATCGTCATGTACACGCGAACGGCGTCGTCTACGGTGTTTGCGTGACCGGTGTCGATCTCTACGCGAAGAACGTCGGCGGGAAGGGGAACGTGACGATGACGACGATATTGAACCGGTGGATTCTGAACTAGACAACCTGGACTGACTTGAGAACGACGAAGAGCGGTCCCGACGTCGTCGACGTGAGGGTTGAGTCTTGGTTACTTTATCCGAACTACCCGAGACCAAATGTCGGAGATGTTCAGGAACCTGTAGGACTAATTCACCACAGTGAGTAATCACAACCACTTTTTGCGGTCGGTCCTTTTCGTCCACTGGCACTTGTTCGAGTTGCTCAACCACCGGAAAACCCTGTACCACTCGGCCAAACACTACGTGTTTACCGTCCAGGTGCGGAGTAGGGCGAACCGTAACAAAAAATTGGGAGCTGTTGGTATTGGGACCACGGTTGGCCATGGATAAAAGTCCCTCTGTGTCGTGAGTCCGCTTGAGGTTTTCGTCCGCAAAGGTCGCGCCGTAAATGCTTTCCCCGCCAGTACCGTTCCGTCGTACAAAATCACCACCTTGTAGCATAAAACCTTTGATTATACGATGGAAAATGGATCCTTTGTAATGAAGTGGGACTTGGTTTATGGGACCCATACCCCGTTCTCCCGTGCACAAACAACGAAAGTTTTCGGCAGTACGTGGTGCATCGTTGATGAATAATTCAAACACGATACGACCCAAGGGTTCCCCGTCTACTTCAATGTCGAAGAAGACGCGTGGTAGTACCATGGCGGAGTGGGAAAGAATGCTAGTTTTCCCACCTCTCCTTGGAAATTAATAATAGGGCCAGTGAATACTTGTAGAAATAGAATTGTTGGTAATTACTGGGACAGCAATTGCCTAAATAAGAAAGAAAAAAAAAAAAAGAAAGCAATGATACCAAGACTCCGTTAAGGACTATTTCATTCTGAGTGGTGGTGGTACACGTTATAACCGGGTAGGGTAAATGCCTGATCCAGTGTACATTTTTTCGTCCCATGGATAACTAAAAATAATGGGAAAGATGTAACCTGAAAAGAGATACGAGTCTTTTGTGACCTAGGCTGACCAGCAATTTCACTTGTGACTCATCGGTTGGTTGTTATGCTTTACAGCGCCAGTGCCTGCCCCAGCTAAACCCAACCACAAAGTATTACCAACCGTTTCAAATAACGTACAAGGTGTTGTTGCCAGCAACTGACTTTTTTCCCTCTGTTTACATATATGTCTTTAAATTCCAGTCATACCAAAAAGGTGCCAATCCTACCAAAAATTCCAATCAGTGGATACTCGCTCACCATGGCTGTCCGGTACACCACCACCACGTTACTACGGAACTTTGAAACTCGTTCCACCACGGGTCTCGTAGGTAAGCGTTATCTATCTACTTCTCCGAGTGTTTCGAGTCAGCCCAAGTCTCTTACCATTGGTCTGATCCCCGCCGACGGTATCGGCCGCGAGGTAATTCCCGCTGCTCGCCAAGTGCTGGAACATTTGTCAAGCGACCACCAGTTAAAATTCCGCTTTGTGCACTGCGACGCCGGTTTCGAATACTTTCAACAAAATGGTACCGCCTTGCCCCAAACGACGGTGGACACCTTGCGTAACGACTGTGACGGAGCGTTGTTCGGCGCGGTGAGTTCTCCTTCGCACAAAGTAGCCGGTTATTCATCGCCGATTGTAGCCCTCCGTAAATATTTGGACCTGTACGCCAACGTACGTCCGGTGATTTCTACAAAAGACCCGAAGAATCCTAACCAAAAATTAGTGGATATGTTGATTATCCGCGAAAATACCGAGTGCCTTTATATTAAAAAGGAGCAACAGTTTACTGGTGAGAATAACCAGGTTTACGCCATTGCCGAACGTCGTATTTCGCAACGAGCTTCGGAACGGGCCGGTCGGATGGCTTTCCAAATGGCCCTCGCCAGAGATGCCATTCGTCAACAACAACCTGTGGAATTACGCCATTGGGCCGGGAAACCTCAAGTGACGATTGTGCACAAGTCGAACGTGTTGAGTGTGACCGATGGACTGTGGCGGGAGACAATTCGTGGTGTGTATGAAAATACTTCCGAGTACCAAACGCGCATTAACTTGGAAGAACAGTTGGTAGATTCCATGGTGTACCGAATGTTCCGCGAACCCGAGGCCTTTGACGTGGTAGTGGCTCCTAACCTCTATGGGGACATTCTCAGTGACGGAGCAGCGGCTTTAGTGGGAAGTTTGGGGTTAGTACCTAGTGCCAACGTGGGAGATACCTTTGTCATGGGGGAACCTGTGCACGGCTCCGCACCGGATATCGCTGGGCAACGCAAGGCTAATCCTATTGCTGCCATTCGTAGTGCTGCGCTGCTCTTGGAAAACATGGGGTTACCTGGTCCCGCTTCCGATATTTACAATGCAGTCGAGGCTACCCTTCAGGCTGGTTACAAAACTCCTGATTTGGGTGGGTCGGCTACCACTGAAGAAGTAACCGAGGCGGTGTGTAAATATCTGTGAGAAACAGTAATTTTCGGTTTTGAGATGTGACCATATGGGTGATTTTTTTTTGGGCCTATATAAAGATTTAGAGCAAAAATGTACCAGTTACAAAATTTAATTAATTGTGTTTTGTGAGAGATTCATTCAGTGTTGGTGGATTTTTCACTATATAGTCGAAAAAAAATCATCCATGTGCCTTAGTTTACATTTTGAATATGTTATGATTGTGATGAACCATGTAGTATTCAGCTGATCTGTCGTAGGTAAAACGGGGGCAGATATTTTATTGGCCATTTCTCCCATGGCTGACTTCTTGGTTTCGTGGAGACCCATTTCTTCTTTCTCAATAAAGTCACTTTTCACTATACTTCCTAACTTAACTCAACAAACTAAATAATTCTACTAAAACCACTACTAAACTAACTATGACTGCGCCACTACGTGATAATTACGACGGAATCACAGCTTAACAATTAGAGTGTATCGAAATAAACTGTGTATAACTAATGAACTAACTAATAAAACGATTAAACTAACTAACTAACTGCAACTGATCGAACTAAACTTAATACCCTGATTCCTTTCACTAAAATCGCCTTTTTTTTTATTAAATGTTAGGCTTAGAGCCTATTTATATGTAATAGAACCAAATAAAACGAAGTATGAATGTCTAATCCTCATCAATTTCCAACTAACAAGGCTAGAACTATTCCTTCAAACTAAATCAAATATAAAATTAAACCAAATGTAGAAACTAATCGCCATCTTTGATGAAGCACTCCAATGGAATCAGAG
>JAOPJG010000247.1:0-32406 GCA_027478255.1 Dispira simplex | reverse complement strand
ACAAAAGAACAAAATAAAAGTCTTTTGTGGGTTTTGAACCCAGAACCTTCAACATTGAAGTGTTCTTTTGTTACCACCGGGCCTTCGGAGCCTCTCTTTGTTCCCTTTGTTCCAACACAATTGTATACGTACAATTTGTGGAAGTCAGGCTTTTGACGATGGTACAAACGGGTTCCTTCGCTGCCGTCTCTAGGCCGGCACTACAAAAGAAAGCACTTGGCACAACCTATAACAGGAGAGTAATAAAGGGGTGCATTAATCAGGGAGCCCTGATGTTATTTTATGGCCCCTTTTTTTACATTACACAAGTCTGCCTCAAACCATCTCCCTTTTTTGTTAAATAACAATGAAGAGTGTCGTGGTGATAAATTTAAAACAAGAAAAATCAAATGCAATTCAACGAGAGCCTGACCCCAACAATAGCATTTTATCCTGTTTTAATTCCTTTTCTGAGCTGAAGGAGAGGTCCCCAAATGTATGAATTGCTGTGATACTGGAAGTTAAAAGAAACACGCAAGGAAGGAAAAGGGAAAATAATATACTCTGCCAGTGAGTCTCCCCTAATGCAATATCTACCATTGAATCTGAAAATGTTGTTGCTTGTCGAGTGTTTTACCTCGTCTATAAAAGGACATCCACTCGCAGTATCAATTTTATCATCAACCACTCTTTTTGTTATTGTATAGTCTACTTCTCGATGTTTAACCAGTGTATTTCCATTGCTTCTCCACTCTCTACATTCTCGTACCTCTCCCCTTTCCCATTTCCACAATGAAGATCAGCGTAGTAGCTTTCGCACCCCTTGGGTTGGTCACACTCTTGGCCATGGTTAGTGCTGACCCCACTGGTCCTACGGCTGATGCTGGTACTACTGTGGATACTGGTACTGTTAACGAAGACACTAGATTTGAAATGACTGCTGGCAAAGTTTTTTGGATGACAAAGGGCATTGTTGACCAAGTTAACAGAATCTTTGCTAATACTTTTACCAATAAGTTCACCATTGCTAGCATGGATGAGATGTTCGAAATAGCTGGCAAATTAAACTCATTTTTGGAGAAAATCCATGCCGAATACTTAGACGAAACAAGCCCTGTGAAGAATGGAATACCCATTTCTAAATCACTGGAATCTTGTAGATCTGAAGTTGACATAATAGTTATGAAAATCCGTGATGCCTTGGTGGCCTATTTTAGTGGAAAGCCCATTCCTTCGGATTCATTTGAAAGTCTTTTAGGCAATGCATATTTAAAGCATAAAAACATGCTCCTTATTGAGGACTACCCTGCTTTGAAGAGCTACGATGAACAAAAAGTTGGTGCGGGGGTTATCAATATAGATCTCCTTTTGAAGAAGTTTGGCTATAGAACCTCATTTGAATCCACCATTTTTTATTATTATTTAAAAGAATTTGATAAAAATGGGGATGGTTTAATTGATTCCAGTGACATCAAAGCACTGAACGCTGAAGTAGCTGAGCTATAACATATGTAGTGCATTCTTGAATCACCTGACAGGATGGGTTTTGTGAAGAGCATCTCTCTTCAGCCATGATACATGCTAGATTTCTCGAAATAGAATATAAAAAATCATACTAAATCAATAAATAAAAATTTTTAAACAATGTCTTAAGAAATTTTGACTGAAACAAATTACTAAATTTTGACACAATAATGGAAATATTAATTTTAAGAAAAGTGCAGAGAAATCCATGTAAGAACCAGATTTTATTTATAATAATTACCATTGTTGTCAAGTACTGTGTGCACCCTCTTGAACCACTCATCAAAATATCTGTGAAAATCACTTCGTTGGAGGGAGCTAAGGACTTCACTATATGCTCCTATAATCTCATCATCATTATCTGTCAAGGGTTAAGGGAAGGTAGGATGACTGGTGCCAAAATGTTGTGGACAAGTGGTTTATTGAAGAGCAAATTGTAAAATGGAACAAGGAAAAGGCAAGGAACAAAACAAAGGAGAACTGATGTTGCTAGCTAAGGAGCTATGGCTGTAATCCCATGGCCCTTATATAGATTCAGGGACCATGTTCCAAGGTGGGGCCAACAAGGTGGGTGGTGTCAGAAAACAAGGGAAGACAAGTGGTGACCAGGTACAACCAGGAACAAGGGAGATACAAAAGGTTGAAAGTAGACAACAATGAGTAGAGTAGGAGGAAACAAGGAAGTTTATTCAATAATTTGAACAGAAAACAGGATCAACTAAAAAATGACATTGCAAGCTAAAGGACAACACAGAACAAATGGAGGCCATCAATTTATAGGAATCCTGCTGTTGCCACAGGCAATGGTGTGCAGACTGGTTCTTGGGGAAAGATGCCACAGCTCCCAATGGTATCTTGCACAAACCAGTTCAGGACTGTGCCACTAGTATGGATTATGACAGTAGCCCCCCCTTTTGATACTGAGCTCTGCGAGGTTTAGGTTTGTCAGGGTGGAGATGATGGAACTGGGAAACAAGGTCAGGGGAATTATCCAGGTTAGAGGCAGGCTCCCAAGTATGGGCACTGGCATCATAGCCTTTCCAATCAACCAAATACTCCAATTTTTTGTGGTGAAAACAGCTGTCCAGGATTCCTTCTACTTCATACTCATACTCATTCTCAATTTCCACTGGGGGTGGGGGGTCTTGGGTGCATCCAGGAATAAGGTTTTCCATGACAGGTTCGAGGAGGGAGACATGGAACACTGGGTGTTATGAATGCAGCCCTCACCAGTTACAACCCACGAAGGGTCACATGTTCTAAGCCATAATTTGTCCCCAGAAGAAGAGTCAACTGTTGTGCCTCCAACAAGGGTGGGGTTATTTCTTATTTTTTGTAGTCAGGTTCTCCCATTTCTTGATATGTCATTGACAGGGGAATTAATCTTGACCAAGTAAGATTAATTCCCGCCACTTTTCATATATTCCAGTTTGTGATGTGGAATATCATTGTGATGATTCCACCCGCCTTTTTGATGATGGAACCACATTGTGATGTGGGTTCCATTCCATTGTGATGACCAATTGGAAGTGGATATTATTCCATATATCCCTTCCTGTGATTGTGATCGTGGAGGATATCAATTGTGATATCCTTGGCCCCTTTCCTAAAGGTGGCGACCTATTGTTTGTTCCAGGTGATAATTGAACATATGGGTGATTTTTTTTCGACTATATAGAGATTTGGAGTAAAAAATATACCAAATATCACATAACCAATAACATTTTGTGAGAGGCCCATTCAAGTTCGGCGGATTTATCCCTATATAGTGGAAAAAAAACTACCCATATTGTTATCACCTGTGTATTGTTTATGAAGATTGAACCTTTGAATTGTTGTAGTGGATAACCAAGACCATTGGTTGTCCTGATATTACAGATATATTGTTTGGATGTTGTTTTGGTTCTTGAGGTCCTAATATAAATAGGACCTGAATATCAGTATGAATAAAGCAGGCATCTTTTAGTGTTCTTTGATCTTGTTAAGTTTTGGTGGACTTTTAGGGTACATTGGTATTGATGATTGGCTGGGCAAGGCCCAACCTATGACACATGACTGTCATACATGTGTGGCTCTTTTGGTTAAGGCACAACACTTGGTAGCAAAGCTGTCATAGGTTGGTCAAGAGCAGAATTTTTATTGGCTGCTTCTCCCATGGCTGACTTCTTGGTTTCATGGAGACCCATTTTGTTTCTTAATAAAAATCACACCTTTAAAACTATAACTGTAACTCAACAATTCAAAACTAAATAAATCTACTAAACTACTTTAACTGTGCCACTACATGATATTTATGATGGAATCACAACTTAACAATTAAAGCATATTGAAATAAATGATTTGAAACTAATAAAATCAACTAAAACTAACTCACTCAACTGTAACTTGATCGAACTAAACTTAATGCCCTGATTACTTTCACTAAAATTGCCTTCCTTTTATTAAATGTTAGGCTTAGAGCCTATTTATATGAATTAGAAACCAAATAAAATGAAGTATGAATGCCTAATCCTCATCAATTTCCAACTAACAAGGCTAGAACTATTCCTTCAATACCAAATCAAATATAAAATTAAACCAAATGTAGAAACTAATTGCCATCTTTGATGAAGCACTCCAATGGAATCAGAGCAAAGATTATGGCTCCACCATCTCATCCTCAATCCACTTGAAACAAATGTCTCAACTAACCAATAACTAATGGCAGCATCATCTAAACTGATCTGTGTGCCAATAACAACTAGATATAAAAATAATAACTGAAAAACCCAAACTCAAAAGGCTAATGTGAACTTGAAACCATTCACCAGTTCAACATTACCTAAACGAGCACCAACCAAAAACATCAACCCAAATAAGGCAACCCTTGGATAACCTCATCTGTATCCAATCGAACTGCTCCCAGCTTCGATTGTACCTGACGAATTGAATCAATCCTAAATGGCGTCAACTTTCCGCGTGGGACATAAACTGAAACTAAAACAATTAAAATCCCCACCGAACGGTGGTACGAAAACTAAACTCAAAACGAAAATTAACCCCCGTCGAACATCACATGATCTCGACCAACAACCAGATCACCTGACCACCGACCAGTCCAAGTCATGTGACTCAAAAACACAAAAAAAACTGAGAAAACTTTCCCACCCTACCACATAGTTACCAGCATGCAACAATGTTGTTCTCCTAGAACCTTTTGGTGTAGTTGTTCCTGGCATAGCTTTATGCTGAACTTGTATTCCAAGATTAACCTGTGTTCCTGTCCTGTCTATTCTGGTCCTGAAGGCCTCACCCTCTAGATCCTGTTTAACTTTATTTTCAATGAGTGTGATTTCATATTTTTGTGTTATTTTTCCATAAAAGTCCTTTTATTGTTACTAAATTTGAATCAAGTCTAGTTTTCCTTATTTAGGTTTGGGGCCCTTACTGCTTGCCATTGTCCCATTCATAACACATACACAACATATGCTTGATGCAACATCTGTGTGTCTATGATGTAGGTCTAGCCTCACACTGTGGTTTGGCAATGCTGTGCATAGCTACCACACCAGGATCACAGTATATAACTTGACCCACATGCCAGAAGGATTGAGTGATACAATGATACCACATGATGTGATATTCACACAAGTCAGAGGTGACTTCAACTGGCTAAGACTAAATTTATTTCAATAAAAATAAGAGTAGACTTAAGATAGATAGAAAATCAAAGAATTTCCTTGCTAAGAACAGTTATATACCATTGGTGGGGAGGCTAGGTGCCTTCAATAAGAATGAGCGACCTAGTGGTCTGTACACTGTTCCCCTTATTTGGACAACATTGTTTTGGGGTGTAACAGTATTCAGCTCATCAAAGTGAGTAAAACAAATGGTAACATGCATACCATACACGACCTGCATGATCCTGCATAACGTGCATAAAAGGGAATTATGCCTAAATAATTATCAAAAACCAGAAGGGATAATAAAGAGTATGCCTGGCACAATATGTACGACCTGCATATTGATGCATACCCTGCATTTCGCAGGATAATTCAAAAGTACAATTTAGGGTTACTCTTAACTTTATTATTGCGGTCTACCCCTCTTCAACGACCTAGAAGAATCAGAACCTTTTGGAGTGGCGCATCATGGCATTATTTAGTCCAGTGGTACATATTATGGGGGTCAGCTATGTCTTCAGATTTTAGTTGAGCAATAAACATTGTCATTGCTTTGAGGTCCGTGTCACCAACTTCCCAATGACCATTGGCATTAAAGTTACGTAAATAATTAGAAATCCTGTCGAAGCTATCAACGATTCCATTGCCGAACTCCACACACTTATCTACATCAACATACTCCTGACCATATTTTCGTATAAAATAGCCCTTGATTGTGGTGTAGTCCTTAATAAGGATTTTCAATTTAACCTGTAAATAAGCCCATTTTAAACCACCTTTAAACAAACCCCGAGGAATGGGGTTGTTGTGAAAACCGGCCACCAAAGTAGCATAGATTTCCTTGACTTTTACGTTGCTTTCAGAGATACAACCATCCAGTAATTCGGAAAAGCTTATTTCGTTCTTCGCAGAGCTACTTTCGTCTAATTTTTCGACGCGGTCTTTCTCCCAAAAAATGACTTTAGTTCTGGCTAATTCGAACATTTCGTATACCCTAGTAACTGTGAACTCTTTGGTAGCAGTATTATCAAAGATAGATTGAACTTCATTTACAGTGTCATTTACCATCAAATAAACTTGGCCGAGAGTCATTTGGGTTATAAAGTCTTTGGCAATAGCACCAGCATTAGCTGTAGGATCAGTGGGATCAGCACTAACCATGGCCAGGAGGGCGACCAACCCGAGGGGTGCAAAAGCTAATACACTGATCTTCATTGCGGAAACAGGAAAGGGGAATGGTACGAGAACGTAGAGAGTGGAGAAGCAATGGAAATACACCAGTTAAACGTCGAGAAGTAGATTATACAATAACAAAAAGAGTGGTTGTTGGTGATAAAATTGATACTGCGAGTGGATGTCCTTTTATAGATGAGATGAAGTAGTTCAACAAGCAACAATGTTTTCAAATTCAATGGTAGATATTGCATTGGGGGAGACTCACTAGCAGAGTATTGATTTTCCCTTTTCTTTCCTTGTGTGTTTCCTTTAATACCCAGTACCACAGCAATTCGTACATTTTGGGGACCACTCCTTCAGCTCAGAAGAGAAATTGAAACAGGATAAAATGCTATCATTGGGGTTGGGCCCTCATCAGATTGCATTCAACTCTCCTTATTTTGAATTTATCACCTTCACGACTTTCTCTTCATCCCTGTTGTTCAACAAAAAAAGGGAAATGGTATGAAGCAGACTCGTGTAATGTAAAAAAAGGGGGTCATATAATAAAATATTAGGACTCATTAATGCACCCTTTTATTATTCTCCTGTTATGGGTTGCACCAACTGCTTTTTTTCTGTGAAGCTATGGGAGAACCAAAGTAACACAAAAGGAAGCCACAAATTCTGAATAAAGGCATTTCCCTTTGGAATGGAGTCATGGTGGTGTTGAACTAGCTGATGTTTTTATGTGACACAAGTAAAGGCCGTATTGTTGCACAAGGACTCCCTCTTCTTTGTACAGGACGAGATGAAGAAAATAACCAAAGAGGACCAGTAGTTCCTAAATAGGAACCCCAACGGAATGAAAGTAGAGTGAGTCTCCCTTTCCTATCATTGTTTCCTATGGCTTTGGTTGAGTCACTGTCATCATATAGTGTTTCCAAGTAGAGAAGAGAAGGAAGAGAGAAGCGGTCTTGACCTCTGAAATATGAAATCCGATAGGGGAGATGTACTACATCCTGCCTTTTCCTCTGGATTGTAGGAGAAAAGGAGAGGAGGGGTATGACGACATCTGGCTAACAAGCACAGCTGAGCGAACATGAAGAGTGGGAATAAAAAAATGAAAAGCCCAGTACTCTAAAACAAATGCCAACTTCCTCTTTGGCTTACAGTACCTTCCACTTTTTTGCATAGCAAATTTCAGTAGATACTGGGAGAATGGCCAGCTGACCTAACCCTTGTGACAAGTGTGGACAAAGGCTAGTACATGACCATGCTATCTCTGGACTCCAGCAATAACGGTTTTGGGACCTGGTCTACAGCCATACCAGTTTTCCTAACTTCTGTAATCATGTGGATTAAGCAATCTCACTCATCCAGGGGGAAGATACTGGAACAGGAGTTGGAGATTACATCTTCCAACGAGGGCGATCAGCTTCCTCAAGACGAAGCTGATTTGATGGCCACAAGTCAGGATATCCCAGATGATGGTGTAACCACCCTACAAGTCCCCCCCCTTGTCTTGTGCTCCCAACACGGAGCCAATGGACGACCATTTATCTCCATGAAAATTGTTTTCATTTTGATGTCGAAATGCACTACGATTTTTGTTATGATTTTGTTGTTGTTCATGTGTTATATGAGGAGACTGGGTCAGGGAAACTCGAATCCCTCATGAATAAAAAACATGCTTGTTTATTTCAAAGTTTATCTACCTCCTCGTAGTTCTCTATAGTCCTAGTTGAGTGACATCTCACACCAGTGACTAGAATCCTGTTACACTAGTAAGAAAATTTAAGAATATTCAAACATTTATTTCTAATAAGTATATTTATTAAACATAGTGAGATAATAAATTAGAGACTGCTGGCTTTTGTATATGTGTCAGAGCATAGAAAACCACCTAATACAGTAAGTAAAAAAAGGCTACAATGTGGCTAAGGCAAGTCTCTTAGTTGATGGGGGTATAAGAAAAAGGGGATACACTTGAATCATGGTTTACCTACCTTCAGGGTATTCTGGCGTATTGGCATCAGGTTCCTCTACCTCAGCAGGAGGTTGACCGTTGCCTTCTATGAGCACAATGTTTGATTCCACTTGGGAATCTGAGAGTGGCTCTCCTGCCTTTTTAGAGCACGGCCTCAAGCTCCTGCTTCAATATTATACATGGGTGGGTTAGTCAGTCCCTGAAAATGATCATGAAAAGCGAGGCAAAAATGTCAAGTGTTTGCTGGAATGAACATCATCTGTTGAAATAGTCATCTTGAGTAGTTGGATATAGCCGCATTTATAGTCACTGTAAACTATGAATAACATCAGTGGTGTAATATATACAAGGGAAGGTATGCATGGTAATGTGGAATAGAGGCGTCGTAGTCAAGCGTTTCTCTACAAGAAAATGACTGAGAGACATCTATAGAGTGTGGTGGAGAGGAAATGGGAGGGGGAGGGATCATAATGCCATTCATAATAGCGGAAAATTAAAAAAAATCAACATGATTATCATAATAATCGTGGACACCATTAAAAGCAGCTGATATGACCATCAGCCAATATTAATAGGAAACTTTTAAATCCACATCATGGTCGTGACTTGCGCGACGAAAAAAAAAACCACTCACTGGTGTGCTCGGTTCTCACTTGTATCTCATCTCATCTGGACAACCATGCCTTCGTAAGGCGGAGGTTGGGGAGGCATCCCAAAACTTAGCGTTTCCTGTTCCAAAGTATCGTAAGCCGGTAAATCGTGTAAATTCTCCATGGTTTTAGGAGTAATCACGAAGGGAATGGCAATATATACGTTATGCACCGTCAAGTGACGGTCACGAAACTGCATGACACACTTGACCTTGTGGGTAATTTCCAATGTGTCGGTGGCGGTATCATATTGTAACGTTTCATACGCGTCGGGTATCTTTAGAGTGAGACCCACGGCCGCCTCGGACGACAAACGAAAGTCTATTAAATTACTGGCGCGAGTTTGACTGATGATTTGGGTCCACTCTTTCCGTTTACCCAGGGGGGATTTGTAACGCACGTACTCCTTGAGAAGTAACTGGATATTGAGTACCCGTATTATGGGGTCCATTGGTAGGAATTTGAAGGACACGTCGATGGTTTCGTCGTCGGTGCAAGAACGGATGGGTAAAAATATATCGTATTGAATTTGGTCTTTCCATACGTTATTGATGTTCAGCGAATTGAGATGTCCCCAGGTCCACGTGGAGGGCTGACGCTTGATGGCTACATACTCGGTGTCTCGCATATCAAATTTGAACCGGGGACGGCGGGCCAACACCTTGAGTTTGTACACCACGGATAAGTGGTGAGTGTGGATGGTTTCCATCAGATCACCGGGTAAGACAAGCTCAAAGTCGAATTGGTGCAAACCGGTGGGCAGTTGCTGATGTGACCCCTCGGTCTGGAGTAAAGGACGGTGGCAATTGATTAGCTGGTGGGTCTCCTCGTGAGGGGTAGCATAATCGGCGGACGTGTCCAACCAACAGGCCTTGAGTTTACCCTGGAAACTTAACGTAATATCCGTAAACCGAGTGGGTTTGGCGAGGTAAAGTAAAACGTACCCCCGTATAACTCCTGCTGGTTGGTGAGGGTCGGTGGTCTGTATAAACACGGGTTTCTGGAGTAGAGCTATTCGAAGAAAAGACCGCTGGCCATCGGGTTTTTCCTGGAGCACGGGTATATTTGGGCGGTGATTATAGCCGCGAAGTATGGAGGAGGTAATGCGTTCCTGAAAATAAGTGCTACTGAACCCATTGTAGGGCAGCAGATTAGGGTATTTGCTTGACTTGCCCATTCAGTGAGAGGGAGAAAATCAATAGCTTGATTGAGAAAGTAAAATAAATAAATGATGAGCACTTGGTGATGATACAGTAATGTGATCTGATTCACTTGAATGCAAACAAAAGTAACAAAGTGAGTGAAATAATATATAAATACCAGGGTGTGGAATGCTTCAGGTGATGATATGGGCACTCTGGCACATGCAGAGTAGTTTAACACCAGTGTAGTATGTATGTATGATGGCGGTCGCAGATAGATTTACGTCCGGAAAGTGAAAAAATATCAACGGACTAACCTTCAACAGTAATGGATTGTCCGGATATCGTCTTCTTTAATGACTCAAAGGTCGAAATTAAAATACGATAAACGGTGGGAAGGCGTTGTGCAGGCGCCGTCAGTAAATATAAATGTACAAGCGTGTGTCAGATGTTGACCTATCCAGCACAATGCGTTTCCAAGTGAAGGTCACGCGGATATTAGAAGAAAAAAGGTGATGGGCTGATTAATCATATACAAAAGATCATCGGTCCAGCGCTTAGTAACGTGAGGATAGGGTCGACGAATGGTTTTTCACTGATATGTGCTGATTAACAGAAACAGCGAGCGAAAAAAAACCCCCAGAAAAAAGATCCGAGGAGAGCTGTTGTAGGGAAATTTCAGTCTCCGTTCGATAAACCAGAAAAAAAGGGACACGTGGTAACAACCTCTTTTTCGCCAGTGTGAAACAAAGGCAGAAGCCAAGCCCAAGGATGAAATAAATTAGCAGTGGGAGAATGACAAAGGGGGTTACCAGTTGCAGCAGTAAAGTAACAAAAAACGGATAGTGGGATTACATACACCAAGACCGGGTCTGCAGCAGGTAATAAAAGTCAATTAATAAAAACTAAAAGCTATATGATTATAATAAAGCCAAAAATTCCGACAGGGAGGCGAAAATTCGCTACTTATAAATATGCGGGTGATGACACGTAAACTACAGTGAAAAAAAAGGTAGCGCAAAACCCGGTGAGCAGTGAAGTTGCAGCTATATCAAACGTTCGTTGGACTTTTGTAAAAAAATAAAATAAAAATGGACTACAAACAAGTGCGAGTGGAGAATAAAAAATTGACAGACAATAAACGAGTGGCGGAAACCCGTGGTAATAAATAATAGTTTAACCATCACTGCACGTACAGTGGAAAATTGGGTGTGGTTTTCCAGACGATGTGGGAAGTATGCCCAAATCCAGAAATCCCCCAATCCGCTCTTGATCCACAGTGACATTTTCGTCATCCCATTTCCCGTTGGCCAGGCGTTGGATTGACGGAAGGCTGAACGGACCTCCTGTTTTTATCGGAATGGTACCGAAATGAAGAACACAGATTATAACGGTAAGCCTCTGGACAGCTCGGATGACAGACGGCTGACCTTATTTTAGAACTAGCTGATGGTTTTCTGGCTGTGGTCACGCGTGGAAAGCGGTAGTAGAAACCGACCTCTTAAACAATGACAATCGTCATCTCCAATATTGGAAAGCCACTAACCAGCAGTTGATTGGGACAATATGTGGGAATCAAAACTAGCAGCACAGATCTCCTCTTTTTTTTTTTTTTTCGTCCTTCGGAAAGTGCTTAACCCTCTAGCTTTATACTACACCACAGCAAAATTAAAGTGCAGCAGACCAACTCCTGCTTTACCCAAAATGTACGGCGTAGTTGCAGATGATGGAAATCATACGTTATACACACCACCACTGCAAAATAGACAAGTAAGTAGTGAAAGCTGTGAGTAAACGGCTTCCATGGGTTGGCTCTTCACCCGCTGACTTGAATTCCCGTGGATATACTGCCATTCGGGCGTGTTTTTAAGCAGATTGGATGGGAACAACGATTGTTAACGTACAGCGTTGTTTGCTTGTTTCAAGAGATTATTTTCATCCCATATATAAAACAATATCACACCCATAACCTATTGTCCCATAGTAGCCCTTCATGATACCATCTCTCTTGAATTGGAGCACTGTCGACGCAATTTTTGCCCACCACTTTACATTATAAAAATATCTACACATGGTAGCTATGAAAAACAATTCCCCTTTTGAAGAGGTGCCTCGTTTTCCTCTTCCTTAAAAAAACATAAAAAGCCGATGAGCTGTACTACGTGGCTACTATTGGAAAATACTCTTTCTAGCCAGGTCGACTTTGTCGGTGATCTTATTACATTTTCGCCACTTTAGGGATCAGGGTCCTCTGACCTGAGAAAGTTTGGTGGTGACTGCCCCTCTTTTTTTCTGGTAGCGGTCATGAATTGGAAACAGCTGCCAAAAATGAGCAACGGAGGGTCTATTCTGACTGTTTATTCCATCACACTAGCTATAAAATACATAATACCACCGTCTGTGTATATCCACCACAGCATCAGTGACATCATGGCACATATCCCATTGGATCAACGCTGGTAGGATGAAATAATGTCGGGTGATGGGGTATTGCCATCAGATTACAATTAAAAAGAGTAGCCGGTACTGTTCTTCTTCCTCTGCAAACGTCCATCAATGAGGAACATCGGTATACTCTTTCGCCTCAGGACAAAGCATAAAAGTCAATGGACTCGGAAGCCTTCGCCGGTAGCACCAACGAGTGCCTCCCTGTGCCGGACTGGGTTGGGGTAAGGGAAGAAAAAGGATGCACCAGGGTACGCTCAATATGGACCCAGTCCACTTATTCCTGTCCCGGTTTATCCGCCTCTTTATACTCTAGTTGCTCCGTTATGTCGTTCTGGTCTTTTCCCTTCACTTTCTTTTTAATACTTTTATTAGTAGCAGCTGTCGTCTTTTTCAATTCCTAAAGTAAAGCCTCGTTGCGACTGTTACCTTGTTCCTACACCAAAGTGACTTTCGAATTAGCACCTCATGCCTGCGTCGTCGCTGATACGGAAAAACAATCTTCTTCTCACGGCAGCCGGTCGACCGTAAGTTGCAATGTCTTCTTTTATGTATCGTTTACCTACTACCGGCCAGAGTTACCCATATTGTTACCCGAAGTAGAGGGAAAGGTTGTGTCATTGGCCGAGTTTACAGCTCATCCTGGCTTGCATATACTCAGTTGCCCGACCTGGAACACTGTCCCTCGGGGGAAAAGTTGAGGGGTGGCTTGTAGTAAAAAGACAAATATTCCTTGAACTAGGTTCCTTTGAGACACCGGCTGGGATATCTAATGGGACCCCACCAAAGTTACCGAAATTTGCTGCTAGTCATATTAGCCCTTGTTAAACGGAAAGAAAGAGGGGGTATCCGTGTTTTCCTTTGGTGAACGGGGGGGGCGCACGCCCCCTTTTCCCGGGTTGCTGAGCTAAATGGAACTTTGGTAACCGAAGGAACTGGCCTGAGAGAGGAAGTAACTCTCTAGGCTTTGGGGGAAGGGGAAATGATATTATGGCCCAGGACGAGATGTTGGGGGGGGGAGTTAACACAGCGTTCGATGTGAATGAATGAACCACTGATAATAACCTTTCGCTGTGTGGTTGGGTTACACCAATTTTTATGACTGGGGGAACTCGATGAACGCGTCGTGCTGTTTTCGTCCGACGCCCCTTGCTATTGACGGGGTTGATCTATCACCACTAGGCCGTGGTACCGGTAAGTCGATATCAAAAAAAAAATAAGTGAGCGTATGCCAAAAGTGGAAGTGCTAGTGGGCCTGCTGGCATTCAGATCACAGTGTATAAAAAAATGAACCATCCCTAGCAAGTTAAAATATGTCTTCGGCAAGGGGCATAGTTACCAAAAATCCCTATAACTAATCGAGTTGACCGGTCTATTTACGATATCATTTTGATGCTAAAGGAGTGATGGAAAAAATTTAGACGTGTTCATCATCGGTGTGGCTGGTAAGTACGGTGGTAGTACTACTAACCACATTTATTCGTATCCAGAGGCTAATCCGGGCATGGTAACATTACAGAGAGCTCTCCTCAAAAGATTTTTCTACCCTCCGACAATTTATACTCCTTTCAACCCAATATTCTTACATTATCATAATGGATACAAGTCATTTACCCTTTAGTTCCACTAACGTATATCCAAATGACTATATGTTTTCGTTATTTTTTTTTACCCTAACCAATTTCCAATATATATATATATATATATACAGGCGGTAGTGCCAGTGGGAAGACCAGCGTGGCGGAAGTCATTCTCAAATCTCTCAACGTGCCCTGGGTGGTCATTATCAGCATGGATTCCTTTTACAAGGCCCTCACCCCTGAACAATCCGCACAGGCATTTCGCAACGAGTATGATTTTGATCATCCCAACGCCTTTGATTACCAGCTGATGTACGACTGCCTAAGTGCACTCAAACAGGGTCAACAAGTGAATATCCCCGTGTACGACTTCAAGACCCATTCACGGACCGACAAGGTACAGCCCGTGTACGGCGCTAATGTGGTCATTTTCGAAGGAATTTTCGCCCTGTACGATCCCGCGGTATTGAGTTTGATGGACATGAAAGTCTTTGTGGATGCCGACGGGGATGTACGTCTGGCCCGACGTTTACAACGGGATGTGTCGGAGCGTGGTCGAGACCTAGCCGGGGTGTTGAATCAGTACGAGCGGTTTGTGAAACCCTCGTACGAAACTTATATCCACCCTACTATGCGTAATGCCGACATCATCGTACCGCGCGGTTTGGACAATAAACGAGCTATCCGTCTCATTACCCAGATGGTCAGTAAACAACTTTTTGAAAGTTACCATCATTTCCGTTGGGAATTGGCCCGCATCGCTTGTAATGCGTGCTCCAAGGAAACTCACCCTAACTTGGTGGTATTACCCGTCACTAACCAACTGCGTGGGCTACATACCATCATTCGTAATCGCCATACTTCGCGTCACGACTTTATCTTTTATTCCGAGCGTTTGTGCACTTTGGTGGTGGAAAAGGGCTTGTCCCTCTTACCCTTTGACCATTTGGTGGTAACCGCTCCCACGGGTGCCTCGTACAACGGCAGCGTCTTGCGTAAACCCCTCTGCGGCGTGTCGATCCTCCGGGCGGGTGCCGCCATGGAGACGGGTTTACGTAAAGTATGCAAAGATGTGGCCATTGGTAAAATTCTCATTCAATCCGATCCCACTACGGGGGAACCTCGCCTCCACTATTGCAAGTTTCCTTCGGATATTTCCCAGTCTTATGTACTCCTCATGGATGCCCTAGTAGGTACTGGTGCCGCCGCATTGATGGCCATACGGGTGTTGTTGGACCATAATGTACCCGAGGACCACATTATATTCCTCACTATCCTGTCGGCTCCCCAGGGTATTCAGGCTTTGTCGTCCGCCTTTGGCAAGGTTCGTATCGTATCTTCCATGGTGGATCCTCACTTGTCGTTGGATAAATTATATATTGAGCCCGGTTTGGGCAATTTCGGGGATCGCTACTTTGGCACGGAACCCGACACAATTACTATCGAGTCGTAAACCAGTAACATTTCGGGTTTTCTTCATGAGTTTGTTAAATTTTTTTTTGAGGTGGATAAGATGTGGTTCAACCATAAGGAGGGTTTTTTTTGTTTGCTTGTATTTATTTATGTTTGGATTAGTTTAAATTACCAATATTTTTATGGGTGAAACTTGAAGGGACAGGATGATACGGTAAGTTGAATAATTGAATAAATTTATATCAAACTGAGAGACGTCTTTGAGGAAGGCTATACCATTTCTGGCTATGTGGCTATCATTCGAAATAAGGAAATAAAAGGAAGGTATAGGTGCTCTGTGTAAGAAATAGTTAAAAAAAACCAAGGGTAGCAGGAATATCTGATCTCTTGATTTTACTCTACTTGGATAAACTCCGTCCGTCATTGCTGAAATTGCGTGATCCCGAGGTAGCTTTCCATTGATAATTTCTTGTCGAGTTACAGGAACATATGATATGGATGGGAAGCTATGCTTTCACAAAATCTTCCATGACAAGCTTAAACCTTGCTAGTCCCAAAACTAAACCACACTGAGGTTGAGGATCAATAAGTATTTATCCGCCATTGTTTCCTTCTTGGGCGGACTAACTAGCCATCCAGCCATGGTATATAAGTCAGTTTCACTCGGGAAATGTGGCTTCCGCCTCTCTCGCTTATGCCTTACTCCCCCCTGTACCTATTGTTTGGATTAAGTTTAGCTTTTCGGTTTCCTCGGTGTGCGAGACATAGTCGGCATCAACTGTTATGCTGGTCCCTACTTGTTGTAGAAGGCTAGTTACCTTATTAGAGAAGATACTGCGCTCTACGACCAACAGTAACTATCCATCCATCTGTTTTTATTAGAAAAGATACCGTGCTCTGTGATCAACGGTATCTATCTATCACGTAGTTTCCTTTTACATTATCAGTTCTTAACAGCATCCCTTATAGTTGATCATGATTTTGTGATATTTCATGTACTAGTTGCTTTATTGTTAAGTTACTATTACGAATTCTGTTACTTTGGTGATAATAAATTTACAAGAGCACCAAGTGCTTGGAGCTAGTGTCCCAGATCCTGGTGATGACAACGTAGGCTATATGAACCTTGGCTTGGAACTGTTGGTCGAGCCACGAAATACTGGTAACACACTACCCCCTAGTTTGCCAACTAACAAGGGTGGAGTATTCAGTTGTGTCTTTTCTTTTGAAATTTAGGACTAATACTAGGCTCCTATTCGGGTTTCCTGATCACTAGTGATAGTCTTCCAAACGCCCTTTTCCCCTTCCTTTTCGAATTGGCTTCCAAACCTATCTGGACTCTTCAGTGCAGGAGTGCTGTTTCGCATAGAGTCTATCCTCTCTTTTAATATCAAAACAGAGGGTTCTTTAATAAATGCAAAAAAAGGGGGTGAATATAGCTATAATGTTACGTGAATGACAGGGATGATAGCAGCACTATAGAGGGTGGGAATGGACTATCATTCAATGTTCGAGTAATATCACTTGATTCATGGACTGCTAACACCATAGTTATTCTTTCTTCACTGGCCAGTTCTGCTGAGCACTGAGGGCAATGGTCACAAGACCAAACCTCCTCGTCAAATTCAGAGAATAGGCATTTCATAATCATGGTGTCATCTATCTCCAGCAACGTCATTCTTGGAACCTGGTTCCCAACCAGATCTAGGTACTTAAACTCCGTAAAACACTATATTGCGAAATCAAAGTACTCTGTCCTCAAGGAACACTACTAAACCCCCTATAGTATGGTGTTGTCTGCCATCATCCTCTCCGAAACTCGAACAGGGTAACACCATGAACCAATGTTCCTTCCCTGCGATTACTATCTTTGCCTATCACTTCTAGCTAACATTATCTATTATAGACTCTATTTGGTATTCTCCAGTCCAAAATCCTGATAAATCTAACCTATGACTAATTCCATTGGTCGCGAGATAGAGTCTGCACCTCTATGTTTTTCCTCCATGGTGGCCTCCCCGAGTTCACATTAATGGACACCCTCAGGAAATACCAGTGCAAGTTTATATACGAATTATACCAGCTGGTTTGTGATGCATAGTGAGTAACCAAGCTGTTCTTTAAATATGTCCTAAATTCCACCAACATAGGTAATGTAGGAATTCTCAACTTCCTGTGTTGCCACGGGCACTGGCTTCGTTCGTTGGCAGTCCAGCGGTAATTATAGTCACGTGATTATAATTCGGTATGGAGGTCCATAGTGCTTAAGTAAACAAAAACACATTATAGGCTGCGGATGCATGCGGTTTTACTGTCCCCCATGACCACACTTCGATACAGTATCACCTTGCAAGGGTGGCAGGATGGTGGTTCAACTGATGGGATTCCAAAAACGCTACTCATCATGCGGGTCATGGTAATGCCAGGAGAACCAAACAAGTATTATTATTTTTTTTTTGCATTGTCATTTTTCAGGCTAGTATTCCAATTTATTTTGTCAAAATATCCGTCAACTTCTGACCGTTTGCACACCACAAAATTTTACATTCCAGTGCAATTGACAGTAATGGACTCTCCCGAACTCGTCCACTCGCCACCGCTGTCCACACACAATGTACGTCGACGGTCCGTACTACCAAACTCTGCGGAGTTCGTCACGGATACGCTTCCTAGTACGCAATTGGGGCAGACTCCGGTGGTCCAAGCTAAGCTTGTCTCTCATTCGTTATTCGCCGAGGGTGAGGAGAATTCCCCGCAAGGAGGAAAGGTATCGATAGGTACGTTGAGCCCGACCCATGTATCGGCAACCCAGTGGTCTCATACGGATTCGACGCATTACGGATTGTTTACACTCCCACCTGCACTAGCAACCGAAGTTGGTTCTTCTCCGACGAACGCCGACGAAATTAAGCATAGCTATCGACCGGACTTGACCAATGAAGAAGGTGAATCCCTAGTGCGAGAAGTCTACAGGGTAGACCCGGAGGAGCGTGAAGTTGTCATCCCGGAAACCCAGCTACCTGAACCAGCCACTTTCCACTGGGAGGGCATGGTGGATTCACTCGGTTTATCGGGTGTAGCACTGAAATTGGACGATGAACCCGAACGAGAACCTACCACCGTATCAATGCGCACAGGGGCATCTGCTCGACAACGAGATGAAACTCACTCTACCGTCATTCCCGAGACACAGTACCCTGTCGAAGGACATTCTTTGACATGGGATGATATACCAGAAACTCCGCTACCCGCCGCGGCGTTGGTTCAAGCCAGTCGGTTAGCAACTCCGGTGAGTTCGTTAAAAAAGTCGGCCAATATTTCTAACTATGCAGACCACCCGAGCACGCCCGTTCGCCGACTGGTTCGCTTTGGTACCCACCCACCAAGTACATCTGTGTCGAATAAGCAACAATTGAAGTTATCTTCAAAGGATGACTCCGATCAGGTGTTGTCTCACACGATCATTCCTGAAACACAATATACGGAAATGGAAGACTTGTTGGAATTTGAAAGGAGCCAGAAAAGTGCATGTGACGAATATTCCTGTGATTTATACTACACCGAAACACAGTGGAGTCCCCGAGACGAACTCGAATTACCTGCTTTACAAAGTGGGATCAACGGACCACCCGTAGTTTCAAACCCCAAGTCCTCGAGTGATCAGGGTGTGGAGCTCAACAGTCGAATCGATGAATCGAATGTGGGACAACTACATCCTGGAATAGAAGTTCCCCAAGCCCAACAGGAAGGAGATGGTCAACAATGCGGGTCAAGGGCATTTCCCGACAGCATAGACCTTTACCATACCGTGTACGACCCAACTCAAGTCGCACCCCACGACGATGGTGAAGTACAGTCCATTCCTACCCTTTTTCCGGCCCCATCGATTACCCCTTTAAACTCAATGGAACCTCACCCTGCCTCATGTACTATGAACTGTCCGGGGTCGCCTTGTCTAGCCGCCTCACCTGATCTTATGTCCACATGCCGAAATTCGGTGTATGGCTTGGGAGATTATTATCCAGGATTGGCTCCACTAACTTCTCCTACCGTTGGACCACTCCAAGGAGACCTGAATGTAAGGTACGATGAACCAGGTCAACATAAGGCACCTCACAAACTATCGATGCGACAAGGTGTCAATTGTGAGTTGGATAATGCGGTAGTGAATGAAGAACCTGTAGAACTTGGTACTATGACAGATGAGACTCAAGAATCTATAATGTTGCCGCTTCCTCGGGAACTCTTTAACCCGCTGGTATCCCATCAGAACACGGCTAGTACGACGTCAGTTCCGTCGCCCATTACTGCATCTGTGACACAGGTGAGTGATAATGTTACTCATACTACGGCCAACCGAGTTACCAGAGTAGAGAAGAAGTCGAATAATAATAATAATAATAATCCGACAAAGGACACGCCCTTACGAAGGAATGTTGCTCAGGTGAACGACACGAAAAATTTACCTACCACTACCGTAGAAACACTCTCAAAATCATTTGTGGCAATCACCCTTAATACCGACGCTTCGCCGCAAGGTGAGTCCATTACATCTCCTCCTACACGAATTTCTACCATGGAA
Source organism: Dispira simplex (assembly GCA_027478255.1). Lineage (NCBI taxonomy): Eukaryota > Fungi > Kickxellomycota > Dimargaritomycetes > Dimargaritales > Dimargaritaceae > Dispira > Dispira simplex. The sequence goes on along the minus strand of JAOPJG010000247.1, from coordinate 12,284 downwards.
AACCCGGCAGCGCTCGAATCATCTCCTGCTCAATCTATTCGGACGGATTCACCTGTCACCAATGCTTCAGAGACGTTGAGCGAATGCATCACCCGTCGTAGTCGGGTAAGACGCAAGGTCAAACTTACCACACCGGTAGCCTACCCTGACTGGGATGTCAACCATGAAATCAGTCCGACTCGGGTTCCTTGCCTGTCCACCATGGTTGCGCAAACCCAGACACGAGTACACAGTGCCATGGGACCCCCTCAAACACCGGTCACTCCCAGAGTACGTCGTTGTCATCATTGTGGCACTACAGATTCCAAACAGTGGCGTAAGGGTCCCCAAGGATTACGTTCCTTGTGTAATCCGTGCGGTTTGTGGTATGCTGTATATAGGCAACTTCCCATTCTTTCTCCGGAAGGTACCCCGTCGTTGCGACCGAGTAAACAGGTTGATGATTCTACCCCTACGGTGGATTCTCATCAACGTGACTCCAAGGACACCAGTGAACATCATAATCCAATGGACGGCAATATTTGTAATATAGAGCACGAATCTTGTCCGGATGCAACTTTGCCAATTTCCACTGACAAACATATGTCTGATATTATGCAAAACCCGCCTGGTTCGACCACCGAACACGACACTGATGCGATTGTCATTTCGAAAATAGAGAGATCATCCAGTTTGCCTACCGTCTGCCCCCATTGCAAGCAATGTATGGTTAACGAAGGCCGAAAAGCTCGCTCGAAAGGTAAGAAGAAATCTGCTGCCAAATCGACCCGCCTTGCCCCCCAGGCGGCAACTGGCTCACCGATTTTTTCATCATTTTTGTTTATCGTGACGTATCCCCCAGGAGTATCACCGAGGGACGTGCTGGGTCGAGAACAAGTAGAATCGCTAGTACATACCCATGGGGGTCAACTTATCGACAGTGAAACCGAGTTTGTACAACTGGTTCGTACCATGTATCCGGTGCCTTCTGAAGTGCCAGACTGTCAAGGTTGGACCTCCCGAGCGAATATCAACCCCTGTCAATTCCCGAATGACATAGCTCCCAAAATCATTGTGATTAGCGTGGTACCGCGTCGTACTCTCAAGTACTTGCTGGCGTTGGCTCTGGGTATACCCTGTGTGGATGCCCGATGGCTGCAGGCTTCGGTGGACGCCGGGAATTTGGTAGCGTTACAGGACTACTTGTTACCCGCGGGTTCGTCGTTATTCACCCAACGGGAGTTATATCCCGTTACTTACCGAACTTTGGCCACCCACGCGGGGGCTCTGAACCATACTCACATACTTGCTCCTATGCGACCAGTGTTTCAGAATTTACGAGTGTACATTGATGGTTCGGTGACGTTTCGTAAAAATTGGACCCGTGTTATTGGGGAAGCAGCTGGGGCTTGGGTGTTGACCCGACGCCAAATGGAAGCCCACAAGTCACGACGGGTGACACAGGTGCTTACTGATACGGAAGCCACTGAATTGACATGGTGTGATCTGGTACTATGCGAAAAGTCACCTACCCGACTTTTGCGTCGGTTGGCTAGTGTCACCCGTAGCCGATTGCAAACAGTTTATAAGAAGACTGGGATGGATAACGACGTCACCTGTTTACCATCTGAGGTGGCGGGTTTAACCATAGGGGGGGAATGGCAGCAGTCCATAGAGTCTACCCTGAGGGATGGTACGACGTTTACGGAGAATGAAGACGATTCCTCGAGTGCGACCTTTCTTTCACCTCCGTTAGTGAACTCTGAGTGGGTTGTGCAGTGTTTAACATACCAAAATTTACTACACTGGGATGCTCACCCGGCCTTTACCCAGTGGCAAGATTAGGGATGAATAATACTAAATTGGTCATTATTTGGTTCTTTCAAATATTATTTTATTCACTATTGATCAGTTTCCTTTCCTATTCTCACATTTTATCCAAGCTCCCCACAAAGGAATAGGTAGAAATGATGTCATTTTAATATCGTGCGTTGGAATGTTAAGCGTGATAAATTTGTGATTAACCACGTTCTTTGTAAGGTACTTTGGTAGTCGACGCCTTAGTGTCCCGTAAGGCAATGATATAGGCAACCTGGGGCTAGAGGGGATAGAGAAGCCAATCAATCACTAGTCAACCACAGGAGTTAGGTTGAACTTGCCCTGGGCTGTTCCTGGTTCCTTATTTACCAATGGTATTCTTATTTACCCTCCTTTGCTCTTCTAATCGGGTGGCCGTTAAAAGGTCTTTGTCGTCAAACACCAGTATACCTGCTTCTAAATTCTCAATGAGCATAGAAAGGCTTTCCTGTGTGAGCTCTTCCGTCTAATCGAGGGAAGCAAAATAAGGGGAGATGTGAATTACCAACATAATAAATTCGGAATGATAAAATTAGTATTCATACATGATACTTGCCTTGACGGCAACTTGTAAAAAGGGGTATCCTTTGCGCATTTTCTATTTAAGGGAAAGAGTTGTTAGTAGACAGTAACCGCCAAATTAACTGCAGTGACTTACCTTGCGTAGCTCGTCCAAATCCTCGCCAAAGGCTTCGGTAAGCTGGGTCATGTAATAATTCCGAAACTGTTTCCGGGCACTATCATCCATGTCCTTTTGCACCTCGCTAGAGTGTACCATATCCCGGGTAAAGGAAGCCGGTAATGCCAGTCGCGCCTCTTGGGTCAGTTTTGCTAACTTGGTCGACAATTGGTCTTGAAACGTCTGGACAGATTGCTCGACTTCCTGGGGTATATTCTCGGAGGATTTCAACCACTGCGCCAATGCCTGCAGCTGGGGCTGCAAATCTTGGTATAGTGTAGCGAGGTGTCCACGTTGAGAAGTCCGGGGTAGATTGTGTAGGGCCAACAGGATGTGGTTGGCGTCACGAATTTGGCGCTGTAAACCGGGTGTGTTCTTGAACGTATCGGCAAAGGTGGTGCTTAACTGCCGCAATTGGGTCAATATTTGGCCAATAACCCCATTGCTATGGGATGAGTCGGTTTCTAGCGTGGTGTCTTCGTCGAATGTGTCAAAGCCCAAGGGTTCGTCTGAATCACTTTCGGGACCTGAACTCAGGTCTACAGATTCGGAAAGATGAATACTGGGCGCAGGGTCATTTGTGACGTGTTGGGGAGTAGTCTGATATTCCATTTCGACGTCCTGGGATACTGATGTCTTGGAAGTTTTGGTTTCCTTCTTCCGAGAACGCTTGGCCATGGCGATAAGAAACGGCAAAAAGGATTCGATTTATGATACCGGAGGAGAGCACAAAAGGGAGATAGTTTTGCATATAGCACTGCAGAGAATTCCGAAAAGACAAACTAGTGGGGAAGTCTTGAAGGACACGTAAACGAATGTGAATGGACAACCAAGCAAGTGCTATGGAAACCATGCCAGATTCCTTATTTCGTAGAAAATTTGCGTTGTTAATTTAAAAAAAGGGTGATAATATTTTTTTTTTATCAAGTCACATGACGGTGAGCGTTCTTTTTTCATAGGGAGAAAAGGTCGGTTGATTGTACATACAGGTAGCTTTTTCTGGACTCTATAGGGATAAATCCGCCGAAGTTGAATGGGTCTCTCACGAAATCCTATTGGTTAAATTGTCCACAAGTAATTGTCATCCCTTTGCTCCTAATCATTATATACCCGAAAAAAAAGTACCTATATAAACCAGGGAATGACCTTCTGGGCTTCGTTTACTAAACTATTAGCTTGTGGTGTCTTCCTTTTCCCCAGTTAATACTCACAAAAAAAGGGAACAATGCACGTGAAGCCTTTTCCGCTTACGATGAACGCGATGCATACACTATTGAAGATTACGACATGATTTTTTTTGCCCAACAAAGGTGAATAGGAATTGTAAGTGCAACGCCAAAGTGGAGAAGCTGTGCCAGCAACCATAAAAATCAGTCCAGCCGCTGCTATCGGGGGAAACCAAACAAACGTACCTACGCCCTTGTAGATTGTCAAGTTGGTTTGGTATTTACCCGTTGGTCTAATGGTGTATATTGGGACGGTGCCAGTTCCAGTTTATAGTCTTCACTTCGTCACTAATTGTTACAATAGCTAAATTAGTTTTTTTTTTCGATTTATGCGCATTGAAATTTTCGTCAGGCTAATCCGACCTTCTTATCAACTCGTCTTTTTTTTTTCATTCGTTAATTTTTTGGTGTTTTTTAGGGTGAGTGTGCAGTCGCATAGTTTTGTTTGTTCTAAGAACAGGTGTAGTACAAAGTTATTACTACGGTAGGCGCCGTTATTATGGATGCTACCAGGACCGTGTACCAAGTCATTGCCGATTGTTGTGTACATAAATCGAAATCGACCACCGATACACTTGCCGTCATCCGCCAGTGGGTGAACAGTACCGAAGGGAATGTGTTACCTGTTGGAGCAGAAACTGCCGCGGATGGGGTAGCCCCACCATCCCGGTCACCTGCTGTTATTCTGGTGTCACCATCGCTTTCGTTAGAGGACATTGTGGATATATTCTGGTTAGTGTATGCCCAACTAAAAGAGTATCCGTTTCCCAAACCGCTGGATGCCCCGGCATCCACCCCCCTGGTCGATCCCATTCCGGTGCCTGGGGTTAATGCGTTGCCATCAACACCTCCAGGATTACACCTGGCCACGGGTTCACCACGTCCGGAACCATGTGCCCCGGCCCTCAGTCCACTCCAGTCTCGCTTTGACCGATTTTTCGATTTGGTCCGACAGTTCCGGGAGAGTGATATGGGTCAGAAGATTCCTACTAGTTTACTCAAAGAACGATGGGAGCCCGAACTATTGGAAGCCGTCAAGGTGATTCCTTCGGCCACTTTGTTTTCGAAGAAATCGATCCGGATCAATACCACCCGTTTATACCGACAATTCAAGTTCAATCTAATGCGCGAGGAAAGCGAAGGGTTTTCCAAACTGATTGTGTTTGTTACCCACGCCATGGAAAATGTCACCATAGATACTCCCCAGGATACTCTCCGTACGGTGGCGTCCGAGTTGTGGGATAAGATCCAAACCACCATGGGGTATTTTTCGTTGGACTTTAACCGGACGGTCGATCTACTGTTGGACCTGTTTATTTCACATGTGGAAACCCAATATCCTTTTTTCCTTGAAGTGCTGCGTCAAATGTCACTTTTAGCTCCCTCTTCGACGGTTTCCCCGCTCGTGTCTCCCGGAGAACCTTTCCGTTTGGACCGGGCCGATCTCCCGGGGATTCTGGCCCAAGGAAGTATGAGGTTAGCCCAATTACTCGGCTTCAAGTTCAGAATGTACCAATCCGTTACCGAACTCCTCGATACCCCACGATCGCTCTACATGATAGCGGCCTTGTTACTGCGTCATCGCTTTGTCAATCTCGGGGACCTCTATCCCTATCTGAGTCCCGATGACTCACAGGCAGCCGAAGAATATAACCAATATCGTGAACGGTTAGCCGACCAGGCCGAAAAGAGCGGTCTAAGCCTGTTAGCCAGTATGCCTTCGCTGGATGAGTTGGAGACAGGACACCAGCTACCTACGACGTCTGCGACTAACGCTACTTCCGAAGGTGCCCAGGAAAAACATCCGTTATCACAACAAAAGGCCGGATTATTGGTCGCCCTCCTGAATATTGGGGAGTTACCACTGGCGTTGATCTTTTTGCGACGCTTCCCGCACTTACCCGCTTGCCACCCCGAGGTGGCCGACGGTATTATCCGTTGTTTGCATGTCATGATTGACCCATTGTGGCAAGAAATCCATTCCGCACGGACTCACTCTCGTCTGGCCCACGCCCACGCTATGGGTGTGCAGTGTCAGTTGACGACCACACCGGCGGAGTCGACAAACTCTTTGCCAAGGGATTCAGATACCGGATCAGACCTGCGTATTATCCCCAAACCCATGGCCTACACGGCGGACCCTTATAAACAGGCCTCAGTGGACCACCGTTGGCAATATTTTTACCGGGACTGGAAAGCTCATATTCCGTTGTACACTGACAACGCAGCTCTAGATCAGGCTCACGACAAACAATCGACCGAAGCGACCCATTTGCCAGAGTTACCATTAGCTCGTAGTGACAATAACCTGGCGGATCCGTTTTTGACATTTTTGTGGCCCTGGTTAAAATTCCTGGGTCGGAGTTTATCCCGAGATGCGGTGTTATTTACCAAATTATGTCGCATTGGTAGGTACCGCGTAGTGCAAGTCATGCCTAACCCTGGCATCACGTCCTCTCATCCGCGTTCCGAGGATTGGATGCAGTGTATCCGCCAATTTTTTATTCCGGCGTTTTCGCTCGTGTACAATAATGTAGGCTTGACCAACGACTTATGGGCACTATTGGCCTTGTACCCTTACACCAAGCGTTATGGAGTTTACGGTGAATGGAGAAATATCACCTATAGTAAATACCCGGAATTGGGACCGGTGAAGAGTAAAGTGGCCAAGGAGGCCCGTTCAGCCCTGCGACGGATGGGTACCAGCAACGTACGGTTAATGGGGCACATGTTTTGCAAATACGTCCACGCGAACCCCACACTTGTTTTTTCAATTGCCTTGGACCAAGTGCAGTCGTACGACAATATGATTTTTACCCTGGTTGAGGTGTTGCGGTATTTGACTCCATTGGGGTATGATGTACTAACATTTACCATGTTGGACGCTATTTCCAATTCCCGGAAACCGCGACTCAAGCCTGACAGGACCAACCTGGCCCACTGGCTCAAATCCATGGCGTTATTTTCTGCCACTGCTATGCGTCGGTTCAATATGCTCAATTTGTCCGCCTACCTACAATTTATTGTGCGCCAGTTACGTCGGGGTCATCTGACAGATCTCACCCTGCTGGAGGAAGTTATCGGACGTTTGGCAGGGGTGGAGCCCGTCCCGGCTTCGGCGTCGCGTCAACAATTGCTCAAGTTGGCCGGTGGACCGTTACTGATTGCGGAAGCCCTGGCCCCCTTGGCAGCGGCCACCCAGCAAAAGTTTTATCTACGACCCACCCCGCGTTCCACCCAGCGTTTGTTACACGCCCTATGTCAACCGCTTACGGAATCGACGTCGGTGGAGAATAGCGAAACGATGGCTACCCCACTTACTCTGGAGGAACAGAATAAGATGACATGGGATGTGGTACCTACCTTGGTGGCCTCGTTGGCCGTCACCTTAGCCCAGCAGCGTTGCGTCAGTATTTTTCTAAACACCGATTCGTGGCACTCAACCAAACTCTTGTCCAACATGTACGACCAATGTCACGAAAGTTTACAGCAGTACACGGATTTCCTACAAGTGCATCTGCCCGTGGACCAGTACATCCGCTTTATGCCCAGTTGGTACCAGCTATGTCGTGAGTATGGGGTTGAACCGGCTGTGGCGTGGCGATTCGCTCGACCGGTTTTAAAACACTTGAGTAAAAGCATGCCAGACCCGGCGGCGAAAAAGAATGGTGGGACAGGAACCCCTACGCTAGCCCCACTCGGTTCCCCACCCCCCGCTGGTACTAATACTGTTACCGATGCCACTACGGACGGGGAACCGTCGTTGACGACCGAATCAATGGAAACCGACCCAACGGAGGATATTCCTACTGGATCTACCGCTGAAACACCAGTATATACATGGCGGAATTTATTGGAACTCGATAATGTATGGCCCCCTTATGTAAAGCCCATGTACGAGCAATGTTACGAGGTATTGCCCCAAGAGGTGTGGAAGAATATCACACCGCAATTTTATGTGACCTTTTGGCGTCTGACCCTGAACGATTTGCAGGTGCCCCGGGAGCAATACACAGAGGTGGTGGGTCGGTACCGACAACAGGCCGAAGAGGCCAACCGGGCTAAAAAGGAGGATGAACGAGATTCTCTCCGAGCCTCAGCCGAACAATTAGGACGTGAACTTATCCAGCAAACAGCGCATTGTAACCGAACCTTGAAACAAGCTGAGCTGGAAAGTGGACACTGGTTTACTTACCAAGGGGTGTCACTGGTGGGATCCCGTAGTGAAGTGGCCGACACCATCATCCAATACTGCCTTTACCCACGTATTTTTTATTCCCCTAATGATGCGGTATATTGCGCCAAGTGGATCCAACTGTTGCACACTTGGAATACCCCAAGTTTTTATTCCCTGGTTATGTACGACCAGTTATTTATAGACATCACCGGTATCGTGTTTTCCCGAACAGAGATGGAAGCCCACTGTTACGGTGAATTCCTCAACACTTGTTTGCAGCGCCTTACCGAATGGTTCCTAGACGAATCCCTGTTTGCCAAACATACCCGCGGTGACGGTTTGCACGGATTCCAGAAACGATGGTTACCTAACCCTCGGTTCCAACCCACCGCCCCTGTAGACCCCAAGGACCTTCTCCAGTACGATGATTACCGACACGTCATGCTCAAATGGCACGTTAAATTGCACCATGCATTTGATCATTGTCTCAAGTCTAGTGATTATATTCACCGGCGTAATGCCATCCTGATCTTGACCAAAATTCAGGAGTTCTTCCCGTTGTACCGGTTTATTGGCACGGGATTACAGGACAAGGTGCAGCAGGTTTATCAGGAAGAAAAACGGGAAGACCTCAAGGTGCTGGCGTTGGGTTATCGGGCAGTGTTGAATAAGAACAGCGCTAGATGGATTCGTTCAGCTAAAGACGAACCGGAATCGGATAAACCTAATGACCAAGTAGGAGTTGAAGAGGATGGCGAAATGGAGGAAGGGGAAGCAAACGAGGACGATGGAACTACTACTGTGCCATCGAGTGCAAATGCTCAGGGCCAGACTAAACCCGGACCACCAGGTAACCAAACGATTGGGATTAACCACGGAGAACCACAACCAACCACCCTGTCTCGACGTACCCCACCGGCTGATACGGTTGACCGAGGGGCTACTTTTAAATCTCCTGTTACCGCACCCAATTCTCCATTACGGGAACGCATTGGTGACAGTGGTCGTCGGTCGGCTACCCCGTTACGTCGCGAACTAATTTCCGGGGATATGCCTTCCAAGGAAGGAGGGGACTCCAAAGTAACTACGTCTTCGCGGTCCGATTCCCGAGAAAGTACCCGACGCTATGCCGAACGCGATAAGGACAGAGAGAGAGACCGCGGAAGGGAACGGGAAAGAGATCGGGGTCGTGAACGAGGACGGGGTAGAGATATTGGCCGCGACAGAAATTCCGATAAGGAACGAGACCGACATCTCCATGTACCTCAACGTGGGCAAGAACCTTTTACATCGGGTCGTGACCGAACTGACCGACGTGGATTCAGTCAGGAATCCCGACATGACAATCACCGCGACCAGCGTGAGAAAGAGCGGAGTCGGTTGGCTAGTCCAAAAACTGAACCATCGTCCCCTACTGCCAATAACCGACCGAGAGAAACCCGGAATGGACGTCGGCCTCGTCGTTCTCCAGTGGGTAACCGTACACCCGCCGAGTCCAAATCAGATGAAAACCCTGCAGCACATTCTAAACGATCGTTGGCGGAAGCGTCCGTTAATGGCAAGGAACGGGGTGAACCTGTAATCCGCCCCTCTGCCGCCGCTGATAGTGGTAGGGGTAATGGTGATGTGAACTCCTTGGTTGCGGATAAATCTAAAGCTACTCGTGAGGATACAGTGGTGGAGAGGAAGGATGTCAAACGTCAACGTACCAAAGAAGACCTTGGGGAAGAACGCTCAGTCAGACGTGAGAGCGGAAAGGGTTCGGGGCGTTCTGGGTCGTTAGGTCGCACCAAGTCTGAATTGACCATGCCAGGTGTAAATCAGGGTGATACCTCCACAGTTGATCGAACGATCAATGACCAGGCGAAAAATGCTCGAGATGGAACTCGATATAAGTCCGGCGACGATAGAATTCGTCGGGGAGTGATGGAAGAAAACCGGGAAAATGATACCAATCGCACTTCGGGTCGTCCCAGAGACCGTGGGGGACGTATGACCAACCGAGATGACGTGATACGGTCTGGCGGTAATGCCAGAGACCACCCCGCCGATGGAAGTGGTAATGGAGGAAGTGACCGTAAACGTCGGTTTGACTCTGGAGATGATTCCCATCGCGAAGAGAAACGTACCCGCGCTGTGCATGACAGCTCGAGGGTACCCTCCACCCCTCAGACTCCTACAGCCCCTACTATTGGCGCCAATAAACCCACCAGTCGTCCTGGTAATGACCGTGTCTCACAACGCCAGTTTAGTATTACTGGATCGGCCGGTCACTCCAAAGGATCTGGTGGTAATGACCAGGGTAGAGATGACCATGGACGCCAAAAGGGTCGAGGTGGGGGCGACACAGGCGGGGATCGGGACGACCGCCGGGATGCTCGTCGGCAACGTCAGAGAGGAGGTGATGACCAGGGTGACCAACAAAGCCATCATCGATCACGTCGAAACCGTAATTATCGCTGATGATAGTCATGTTGGAATTGGTTACTGCGAGTGCTGTTCAGCAGTGTTGGAAATGTTACAGCTGTTTTCCTGGGTGTGAAATGACGATGATAATGAAAATCATTCCCAGATGCATTTTTCTAATCATGTGAAAAATGAACGAGAATAAGTGTGCTTGGTGTTCTACGGTGTTGTCTGCCACTCTATGTTTTTATTTTTTTTTAGATTAGTTTTATGGAATGGTACAATGCGTGCACTTTTTGTATAAATTGATGCTCTACACTTTTGGGTACCCTTAAATGTGAACAGGTTGACGTCAATCATACCTATGTGATTTAGTTTTCACTCGGTTTGCTGACATTCAACGAAAGTTGGGCACCATGGCCAGCCCTGAAGGAATAAGAACACTAGCCAATACAACATATATATTAAGGACTGGTATAACAGACCTCAGCTGAAACTTCAACCGAGTACTCAACCTATAAAAAGCATTCATACGGTCAAACATGGAATATACACTCGAGATCTGCCTCTTGAACAGACAACAAATGCTAATCTTAGAATGATGTCATGGACACGTACTCCACAAAATAATGGGGGTATCACACAGAGCATCATACTGCAACAAACTCAAGGAAAGGAACCCACGTTGAGGCCGCCCTTCTTCTTGATACTGCAGTGAACCACTTCCCTTCACTGCCAAGAAAAAAAAGCAGAACAAAGCAGATCCTTGGGTGAGACAAATCTACGGTCCAGTGGTAGCCAGCTGACAAGGCAGACTGTCAACCTGGTCATGTCAGCATTGACTCAGACCCTATGAAACTTCACTGTTACCCAAGGCTAAGAAAGGAACCTTCCAGGACAAAGTTACGAGCCTGGCTAAGCCAATCTGACAAGAGACACCAGGAAAGGACCATTCATCCCACATATAAGCTTGTACAAATCTCAAGATGCTAGGGTAGGGTAAACCAGTTATATCAAGGGCAGTAACCCCCCCAAAAGGATTGACATGCAATTCCAAGAAATATCTAGACACTAATCCTCTCATTAAGTTTATCATTCCTGTGGATCCAGCTAGATTTCATTGCAATACAATACACTCCTAATTGCCTGTGACTTACAAACCATGGTCTACTGGATGGAAGATAAAAAAAAGCAATAAATACATCCACTATCAAGAACAAAATGATGACCCTAACCCACATCCTGTTGGGCATCTTTCACACAAACATGATCAGGAACACAAGAAAAGAGTATCAAATTTTCTGGCTATACAGAATATCATTTGGCATAAACCAAATGCAGAAATCATCGAACCAAATTCTAAAACAGGAGTCAGAGAAAGCACATGAGGCCCTAGCAAACATTAACACAGCAGTCCAACGGACAAGTAATACGAAAGAATGACACTTTATTAGATCACTATTTCAGCAATACCGAACCCTGATCTTACACTGGATATTAGGGGCAATGATAATCAAACCCATAAACTACCAACAATGCATAGAGAAACTCACCTGAAATCACGTTGCTGAATGCATCAATATAAAGGATATGTTCAAACACACCTTGGCATACAAAATTGGGAAGAAGAAGGCGCATCCAGCCAACCAGAACACAATCAACATGTCAACTGCCAACCACGAATGCAGTGACCTCTACTCAGCTACCAGAATTGCACAAGCAATGACAAAGTTAACATGGCATGCCTCAGCTGTTACACCCCAAAACATCGTTGTCCAAATAAGGAGAACAATGTACAGACCAGTAGGTCAATCATTCTTGGAGGCACCTAGCCCCTCAATGGAATATAATCGTTGGTAGCAAGAAATCATATCTTTATCATCTATCTTACTTTTATCTACTCATATATCTTATTTGAATAAACTTAGTCTTAGCAGGTTGAAGCTACCTCTGACTTGTG
>JAOPJG010000246.1:0-32680 GCA_027478255.1 Dispira simplex | reverse complement strand
TGGTTTGGCCACAATGGGGTGATCAGGGTCAGTGATAAGTTGTCCTGTTGGACCCGATTCAGAACTTTGTTCACCTGGTTCCATGGTAGAAAGGCATACCCATTTGCCTTTGGCCACCACTGGAGGAATGCATCACAACTGATGGTGTTGATTTCCAGTCCCCAGCTGTAAAAGTGTGGGCAGTGGGTGTTTCTTGCCGTTGCAAAGAGGTCTATTGAAAATGGTCCCCATTTCCAATTGAGGAAGTTGAAAGCTCATCTGGGGAGTTGAATTTCATGATACACTGGGGCTAGATGGCTCAAGTAATCAGCCTGTGTGTTTTCCGCAGATGGAATGTACATTGCTACCAAGGTGAGATTTCATTGGAGTAATATCTTGTTGACTTCCAATGCTAGGTGGTGCAGATGCAAGTGGCGTGGTCCTCCCATCTTGGTGATGTATTTCAAGGCCATAGTATTGTCTGTTTTGATGTGTATGGTTTGATTTTGTATGTCTGCTGGTAGGTGTTGCAGGGCCAATAAAATCATCTTGAGTTCCTTGTAATTGATTGATTGTTTCCCATCAGGTTCTGTCCAAGTTCCATGGGTATTCCTGAATGGACTGGCAATTCCCCATCCAAATGTGGATGCATTGGTGGTGACAGTGAGTTTGGGCATCACTTCTGGTGTGGACTGGATTATTGTTTTCGAAAAACAACCTATGTCCTGCCACCAATGGAATTCAGTCTTCATTTTTGGAGATATGGGAATCTGCTCTTGCCATGGCTTGTTGAACTGGCACAGGTTGTGTTGAGAAAACTGCAAATGGAGTAGTCCTCATTGAACTGCAGAGATAATCACAGTCAGGGTGCCCAGAATGGCAGCTAGTTTCCATACTGGAACCATGGTTGATCATAGTAAAAATTGGCAATTGTGTTGCACCATATGGATTTTCTGTAGTGGTAGGGAGACCATCATTGTTGTTGTGTTGACTGCCATCCCCAAAAATTCCATCTGCTGTGTGGGCTGCAGTATGGATTTCCACCAGTTGATGGGAAAGCCCAAGGATTGTAGGTGTTGGATAACCACCTCTGTGTCCTGTCTGGCCTGGGCCTCCAATTGGTTCATGATGGCCAGGTCATCCAAATAAGAGGTCAGCACTATACCCTGCTGTCACAATGGCATCAGTGCAGCCTTCATTACCTGAGTGAACACCTTTGGGGCCATTGCTATCCCAAAAGGTAATGAATGGTACTGGTAAATCAAATTTTCCAATCCAATGGACAGATACCAGCAAGACTGTGGATAGATCAGCACTGTAAGGTATGCATCCTTTATATCGATCTTGGTAATGTATGCTCCTGGATACAGTAATTGCAGGAAGGTTTGTAGTCCTTCCATTTTGAATCATTCCAGGCACAATGATTGATTGATTCACCATAGATCTACCAATAGCCATTTCTTGTCCTTTACCTGCTTCAGAAACAGGTGGGACAAATAGCCCTTTGCCACTGGTGGGGCAGGCTTGATGGTGGAACAGGCCAATAGTTTGGCTATGATTTCTTGGATTTCTCTGGTTTCCATATTCAGTCAGGAGTATCCAGTGGGTTTCATCCAGGTTGGTGGACTGTCTTCCCATTGGGTCTGGTACCCTTTGGCTATGGTCTTCAAGACTCATGGGTCACTTGTTTCCTTTTTCCATTGAGCAAGAAGATATTGGAGTTGACCCCCCACAAGTATTCCATTGTCCATGTTTGTATAGTGATCCACTTTTCCTACAGGATTCTGTAGTGGAAGCACTTTGCCCACTATTGTGGGCTTGGTCCTGGCTTGGTTTGGTTTCCTTGGTTCCCCCACCTTTTTTCAGCCAATTGGGTTGTCAGGGGGCTTTCCCATTTTTTCCCTGTCTGGGAGGTGGTTTCAGTTGGCTTTTTGGGGTGGAATACTTGGCCAATTTTTTCTTAAGGAGTTGGCCCTCCATCTGCCAGTTATGAATGTCTGCAATCCCTTTGCTCCCTTCTGCACCAAATAAGGTTTTGGGCTGGGTGCAGGAAGCTTGTTGTATTTCTTCCCATGCATGTTCTGGGACCCCCATATCCCACATGATGTATTCCTGTTGTTCATCACTGGTGACCACAAAGAAGTGGTTCATGATGAGGAACATTTTCTTGGCATTATGTAACAGGCTCCTGGTGATTTGTTGTACTGCTGCAGGGTCCTGGTAAATCTCAGGGTCACACAGTTATTCGAGTCCACATATCTGGCTGCCTTGCCCTTGGCTAATGCCTTTCTGGCACCATTGAACCTTTTCCAAGGCCATGTCCAAATGTTTGGCATGGACTGACATCTCAGTTTTGGGGATCCCGTTGACCTTGGGGACCCATAGATATTGTTCTTTGGGTCAGGGGATACTACCAAGATTTCTCTGCAATGCTTGTTCACTGAGTTTGTAACAAAACAGGTTGACAGACATGTTCAAAGAAAGCCAGTCATGGATTTCAATAAGGCTTTTGTCTTCCTTTCAGGTTTCATCCACCTCCACTTCTGAATCTAAACCCAATGGGGTAGGCAAGTGAAAGGAAACATCCTCTGCATGTAACACCATGAGTTCTTAATAAAGTAACAAGAATAGGAGTAAAATCAAATATTTATTGAGAGTTTGAGTGCAAAGTCATGGCTTCAAAAGGTCTAAAGGGTATCCACTGGGGCCCTGGGGACAGGGCTCCTTATATGACAAAATAAAGCACAAGCCAGCTTCAGAAGCCATCTAGTTCATGAGAATAGGTTTACCAATTAACCAAGATTATATGAAGAACTAGCTTCGAAGTATAATCTAACCAATAATGTTTTGTGAGCAACCCATTCAACTTTGGCGGATTTATCCCTATATGGTCGAAAAACAATCAGTCACTTGGTATAACTAACCTTTGGTCCACAACCAGGTTAGTGCAAAGCTACAATGCCTCACTGAAGATGTTGCCTATCCAAACCCCAAAATAGTCATATCCCCCAACACTCAACCTTGTTTTCCAAGCATACCTCCCAGATCCCACTACAGGACTCCTCCCCTATGACACTCACCACCTTTATACCTTTGCTGCGTCTGGTCTGTTTCCTGTTCTCTCTGACATCAGCCCCTTCTTCGTATAACTGTACAACACCCTCAGGTGGGGCGGCTGGTCTGCATGACTTGGCCTCAAGATAACCAGTATCATCTGCTACCTTGACCGTTTCTAGGTATTGTTACTCATTGTTTCTTATTTTTTATTAATCTTTGCAAGTTAAAGCCACGGTGGTGTGTCATCAGTCAAGTTTAAAATAAATTTGTCCACAAGTAATTGTCATCCCTTTGCTCCAAATCGCGATATACACAAAAAAAATACCCAATTAGTGGGACGTCATTGCGAGCACTCGTAGTATTTACACACTAGCCTCGACAAAGTCGGTTTACTGCGAACACAAATATTTCCTTTATTGGTTAAAAAAATCGTAGGTTCAGCTTTGAAGACCATGGATTTTAGGTAATGGGTACAACGTACTATTGACAACCAAGGGAATACAAACCTGGACATAGATCTAAAGTATACAATAGTAGACAAGTGATACTCCTATGTATTACATCATAAGTAGTACATTATTGAAAACGAAAAGATAAAAGTGCGAGTACGCTCACTATGGCTTGAGCTCTTATAAACCAACTGTTGGTGGGCATACCCGTTGTTAACTCGGACCAGGTATATTCTTCGTGGAAAGGGGTATCAGGGTCCAGAAGGGGATAGGCTGGGGTAGCCACTAAATCCCAATACCTATCCTTACCAGGCACTCGAGCAGCCATAAATAAGCTTACTCTCGTAATAACTAACCAATTCGTGACAATGACTTAATAATAAGGAATGAACAAGGGATAGGACATAACATACATAACCATAGGTGTCAGTCGTACTGAAGAAAAATAAGTTCATTAAGGAAAGACAAGGGCATGAACGTTAGAAGAGAGATTATTACAACAGCTGGACGGATTGATAGCTGCTCTCTGCCAGACAAGTAAATGATTGATGAATGGGTGGATAGGTGGATGGTGGATATCACACTAGATACACTAATGGTCAATTCGCTAGATAACAGCCCTCACTAGATGTGAAGTGTGTTATCCCCGTACACGACGAATGCACGCAGCAATGTCTGTGTGTCTATAATGCCAGCTATACTGTACACTGTGGTTTGGCTAATGCTGTGTGTAGTTACCACACCAGAAACTTAGCATCACAACTAGATCCATACGCCAGGGAAAATATGATACAATCAGTATCACACAATGCAATATTCGCACAACAAGTAAGGAAGTAACTTCAACCTACTAAGTGTATTGATAAAAATAAGAATGAGAGTAAGAAATAGAATAAGATATTCAAAATGAGATGATTTCTTGCTTAGGGCGGTATATACCGTTACTGGGAGGCTAGGCTGCCAGCCTGGAATGACCAGCACGTTGATCCAACAATCGTTTCATCTTTTTTGGAGACAATGCTTTTGGGGCGTAACATCAACCCAATAGACATTGGTGGGGTTGAGTTATTCTTTCTCAACAAGACCTCATCTTTTCAAGTCAAGTTTACGATGATTCGGGACTGGACTCAACGGCCTTATTTAAAAGCTCGATAGCAGGATCAATTTCACAATACTCCCAGCATTTACTAAAGATTTCCTTGAGTGCCGAATCCGAGACTTCTTTCAGGTTCTCGGTTTTACCTTCTGAAATTGCAACATCACTCTGTATAAGAGACATATTGGAATACGGCTCACGACGGGTGACAGTCGACCAAATGACCGAGCCAAGGGCGTAGACATCATTAGTAGTCTTACCAATGTCCCCATTTTTAAGATTCACACCTCCCCAGATGTTAGAACCAAACATAATACCTCCTTCTGCTGAAAGTCGGGTCTATCGCCGATTTCGTGGGCGCACTCGAAACCGCTTATTACAGGTTCATCCAGTGCGCACAAGTGGATAGTGTTGGAACTGATGTCACCATGGACGATACCGTGACTATGGAGAAATTTCAGCCCGTCTGCGATCTGACAAATAAATGTCAGACTGTCGAAAGAGTGATCAGTATTCTCCAGATGTTGACGCAGAGAACCCAATGTCTTTTCCAAACACAACTGTTGCATGAGGTTATCACTTGCCGTCACCCCGTGAAACTTGCGAATGGCAGGGGGTACGGAATCGAAGGCCTGTATTTTCTTGTAGTGGTCGATCGCGTTACGTGAGTAGCGGTTTACCTGCTTGGTATAATCCACAGGCTCCATCACATTATCACCTTCCTCTATGTAGTGTGTTCTTGGATCATCCTACGGGATGGGTTTTGTGAAGAACGTCTTTCTTCCGCCATAGTACACGCCAGATTCCACGAAATAAAGACTAAAAAATGTACTACATTCACTAATAAAAATTTCAGGATACTGCTTAAGAATTTTGGATTGAAAAAAACTGCTAAAATTGTCACAATAATCAAAATAAAATTGGAATTGGAATTTTGGAAAACGATATCCCAAATCACTCTTACTACTCGAAACAGACCAAATCTGAGGTCAAAGAGAAACCCCCTACAAAATGTTTAGGATTTTACGAAATCTTACAATGAAACTACTAAATTTGAGAACTAAATCTTACGAGATTTCTTAATAAAATAAACTAGATCTGGGAGATTCAGACCTTTCGAGACTAAATAATAGACTAGACTATCTGAATGCTCTGATTACTCGAAATTACTCAATGAAAAACATGATTAAAAAAAGTCTACGAACTTGAGTGGACCAACACAATATCTAAAAATAAATTACTCACTCAACCTAAGTAAACTCTGAACTGTACGAAAACTAGAGTGAAGTACGACTTTATTTGAAGTACTGAAGAGTGGACCCTGAATTTTGGACAGGATTCTGACAGATTTAAATATACTGTCGAAACCTAACAAATAACAGTAAAAAAATCGAAACACTACACTAATTTTTTTACAACAAATTTTCTGAACCCAATGATAAATTTTGCAATATATAAAAATAGAACGAAATAAACATGTCACTCATACTAGTGATAAATGACAGATGGGTCCCGATTTTCCAAGAATATCTCGGGTACTGATGATAATTTTCATCTTACTCTTTGTGCAGCAGCACATATACAGGAATCCTCACGGGGTCATCGTGATGGCACCCCAGGAGTTCCGACGGGACATCTATTACCTCATAGTTTTCCTCCGTGAGCGCCCTCTGTATGAATGAATCATGTTCTTTGAAGGAAACATCGCCTTCGAACGTGCATTGCAAGAATTGGTCATTGCGCTTTGCAACGAAGACGGTTTGAGGCTCATCATTTTCGTCGCAGGGATAGGTAATGATTCGGCCGAGTAAGTGGTAATCCATAGTAACGAATGAATAGCACAATGATAGTGAGTTAAGTAGATATGAGAAGAAAGTCGAAAGCGAAAATACGCAGAATATGAGAAAGTAAAATGAATAATAGTATGCGTAAAAGCAGGAAAGGGCGTTGGTAAAGGGAATGTAACCACAGTCTACTTATAATGACTGGTAAAACTAGACCAGAAAAGAACAATGCTCCATAGGTTACATGTTCCCCTTATATACTCGCCTATACGTAGTATATCTAGAAAAGGGATACTGCCGAGGTCCTTGGGCAATATATCTTTTAAATTGTTGAACACTGCCAGGTATTGCAAACTTTAGTTAGTTTGGGGTTCCACCACACTGCACACAAGATCGAACTACAAAATCATATTTAGGCCATTATGATTTACGGTCTCATCAATTAGGATTGGGCCAGTTTGGCAGGGAAACAGTCACAAAGGAAGAGTGGAGATGGAAGGGATAAATCCAATACAATTGCCACCAATGCAACAGAGGTACTATAAAGTAGAATTGGCATTAATGTTTGTTACGCAAGTCCAACGGTGACAATGCTGTGGAACTTCAGTATATTATACCATAACCTGGCCTTAAATTAAGTCAGTGGCTTCTAGACGGATATCGGTAATCCCTTGTTTGTGGGCCTACATTGTTATCATTATTATTCAGAAAAGTGTGGTTAAGGAAAGGGCGGAAAACATCTAACTTGGCACAAATTCGTCCATACATTCATGTTGAATGTGCGGCATCTGTTAGATTGTCTTTGTTGCTCCTTTTTTATATATTTTTATTTTGGTTCATACCCTTTCTCTTCTCTTGTGTTTTGTTTCTGTTGGTTTGGTCAAAGTATATTATTTCCATTGGTCCAGTGGACGCGGTCATATATTCCTAAAACATCATGGCGAACGCCCCGATCGAGATTCCCCTTCGGGAAATGGACAACATTCTTGTCATTGATCCCAATCAACTTCCCGTACCGGTCGAGGAACTCTGTGAAATTCTCGTTCAGGAAGAAACCCCACTACACTATTATTTACAGTTGGCGGTGGTGTATTATCAGCAAAATCATGCCAACGAAGCCATCCAGATGCTAAAAGAAGGACTATCCCGTGCTCGCGCCATCGACCCCGTGCACAAAGTACCTCTTATCAATTGTTTGGCGTCCATCTACTTGCAAAAGGCCCGTCGCTCGCGTCTCAACTCCCTAGGTGATGAATCCACAGGTCCTATCTTGGAAGAGACCAGCGGCGAGCAGGAGCAGTATTTTGAATTAGCAACGGCGCTATACAACGAAGCCGATCGGATTGATCCTCGTCAGATGTTGACATGGCTGGGCAAGGGTTTACTGTACTGGTTACGTAGGAAACCGGAACAAGCCCTGGAGCAGTTTACGAACGTATTGGATGTACAACCACACAACTTGGCCGCCAAATTCGGACTCGCGCGGATCTACTTTCATATGAAAAAGTACCATGATGCCCTAACGTTGTACCAGGACCTGCTCCAGCGAAGGCCTTCAGGGGTTCCTGATCCTCGCTTGGGTATCGGTTTATGCTACCACAAATTGAGCATGGTCAAAGAGGCCAAACACGCCTTTGAACGAGTGATGGAGCTCAACCCTAAGGACACGTCCTCCCGAGTGCTGTTGGCCATTCTGTACTTTAACGAATTCAAAAGCCAGCTGCAAACGTCGGGGAAGCCCAACCCGCCCCTGTTAGAGATAGGACTAGAGTACCTGCGGGCCGCTTACCAAACGAATCCTCAACACCCAGTAGTGGCGAACCTGATGGCGGACTACTTCTTCGTCCGTCATGATTTTTCCAAATCGCTGGCTTTTGCCACCAGCGCGGCGATGAAAGCAGATACACTGGCCATTGAAGCGGAATCACACTATCAAGCGGCACGCAGTTATCATGCCATAGAGGATTTTGACAAGGCCTACCTGCACTACCAACGTGCGGCCCAGTTGAACCGTACCCATCACCTGGCTCATTTTGGGTTGGGCCAACTCTTACTTCATCGTAACAAACTGACGGAAGCACTGGACGTATTCAAGAAACTAGCCACTACTCACCCGCATTTCGTGGAGGTGTGGAATATGATCGGGTCGATCCACGCTCGTTTGCCTAACCACCAAGCCCAGGCGTTACAGGCCTTTGACCGCGTGTTCAATGAGATCGGGGAGAACATGACGGATGGGGCACTACTGATGAACCCCGGATTTTACGTCGACATTGGTAAAACCTACGAAGGTAGTAACCTAACCCAGGCCTTGGCAGCCTACCAAAAAGCAGTGGAACTGTACAAAACACCCACTACCAACGGTAACTCGACCACCCGGTCACCCGCTTCCAGTACTCCTTTGGCTTTACTTAATAACGTATCAGCCCTACTGCATATGCAGGGTAAATTGGACGAGGCATCGCCTCTCTACGAAGAAGTGCGTGAACGGTGTGGGAAGGAGAAAGACGTGGATCCGGGCATCTGGACCACTGCGACGTTCAATTTGGCTCGACTCCGCGAAGATCAGAACCGACCCGCTCAAGCCCAGGAGCTATACCGCGAAATCATCAGCCGACATCCTGCCTATGCGGACGCGTACCTCCGGATGGGTGCCATCCAACAACAGCAGGGCCATGACCAAGAAGCCGAACATTGGTACCTGGACGCCAAGGATGCTAATCCCTCAGCGTTGCGATCCAATCTTATGGTGGGAGCGTTGCAGTTGGCGATTAAACAGTTCCAACCTTCCCGACGAACCTTGGAACGGGTGCTACGCGAACAAGACCGGGCAGAACTGTATGCGCTGACCTGCGTGGGTAATATTCACCTGAAGACGGCCCGTAACGAGCCCCAACGGGAGCACAGAGAGAAGCTTTACCGCCGGGCGGTGGAGTTTTTCGACTCAGCTCTCGCTCGAGATCCGTCCAACCTGTACGCTGCTCACGGGGTGGGCATCGCATTGGCAGAACGAGGTCATTACGCGGAGGCACGTACGGTATTTAACCAAGTGCGCGAAGCCTGTGCCGACACCCTGCCTATTGTAACACTCAGTCTGGCCCACGTGTATGTGGAATTGGAACAGTACCGTAACGCCATTATGCAGTACGAAAAGTGCGTCCGTAAAGTCTCGGGCCAAATCCACTGCGGGGAGACTTACCAGCAGGAATATGAAAAGGATGTGCTACTTAGTTTGAGTCGCGCCCATTACATTCTAGGCAAAGTGGATAAGAACGATACCACCATATTGCAAGCACTGAAGAGTGCCCAACGCGCCCTGCATCTCTTCCCGGATGACCTAGTAATTCTTTACGACCTTGCCCTAATCGAACAAACGTTTGCCCAACTGGTGTCGGAGAAAACGGCGGATTTACGCTCCGTGACCCAGGTAAAGGCGGCCCTTGAACGCCTCGACCACAGTAACCAGTTGTTTGAGTTTTTGGTCAAACATCCTGGCTCGTCTGGTACACGAACTACCGCTTCAAAAGGCTTGGGGACGAATCTGCCTTATGATCGGAAGTTAACCGAACAGCGAGCGAAGTTTGGCGAATCACTGTCCAGTAAATTAAAGAAACAACTCGCTGAGCAAGAGCAACTAGAAGAACAGAGACTATTTAACTTGGAAGCCACCCGACGCAAACGAGAAGAAGAGCAACGACGCCGGGAGGAGGAGGAACTGCGGCGTCACCAGCAAGAAGAGGAGGAAACTCGTGCCATTGAAGCAGAACGTCGTCGTATCCAGGAACGCATTCGCCAGGAAAACGAGGTACTATCACGTTCGCTGCAGATGGTTTCAGAAGATGAACTAGGGGAAGGTAAAAGGACATCAGAACGATCCAAAAAATCCCGTCGGAGAAAAGTCCGTACTCCCGAAATTGATGACCAGGGACAACTGGGAAGTTTGGACCAGGACGGATCCGGCCGACGTGACAGTACTCCCAAACGGAAACGGACAACCCGTCCTCGGTTACAGCGTCGGGGTGGGGAATCTCGGGTCAGCTCTGACGGTGATGCCCCGTTGGACACGGAACATGCCGAAATATTGGGAGGTGAAGACGACCTATTGGGCTCTCCCCAACTTAAAAAGTACAAATCCAAGTCCACCATCCAAAGTAGTGATGAGGAGTATTAGCTAGGACTTGTTTCTTTTACCCATTTTTTTTACTCTGACCCTGGTTTTGGGGCCTTTTTTCCTATAAAGCATGGCTCATTTCAATTTGGAATTGTAATCCGATATCTGGCTCGGTTAGACCGAGACTGTATGGGATAATCACTAGCTAACTAGCTATTTGATTTTAATGTTTGAAACAATTGATCCAGGAAAAGATTACCTCTAGAGAATGAAGAGTGTCCGGATGCTAAAAGAAATTTAATTTTCGTAAGCAGATTATTCACACATCTTTGAAGGCGTTCGAATACTGATGGTGTATTTATGGGAATAAAATGTGAATATATATTACCATTGTAAATAAACGACAGGAGGTGAAAGAGGGAGGCATATGGCTTCTGATATTGGGCAGCAAGGAATTGTTTAGACGGGATTAACAAAGACGAGGCTCAATGGTCATGTCTATGGCATAGGTGGGTGCTATTCGATTCCTTCTAACATGGAATGAGGGCGATCAAAATCCGTGTAGTCCCATTCTTAAGAACTCCATGGCATGATCTCACCATAATGAATCAGAGATTTGAATATCTCCGCTTCAACAGCTCCCACCGAATATAGTCAACCAGCTCCGAAAATACCACTGGCCCATATCCTGTTGGCGCACAAGGCTGATGAAGGAATTTAACCACATAATAACTTAACCATTCGAAGGCCACCAGTGATAGTCCATATATTATAGGCATAGTATCATAGTCCAGCTGGCGAGTGACCATTCTCACTGGTGCAGTGTCATACTGGACCACATTGTCATTACCTGTAGCTACAGTATTGATTCTGGGATGTTATTATCTTACCAATCCCCCTCATCACCTCCAACTCAATGACTCCTGACCTCCTGTGGTTCTCCTACCATCCCAAGTTTGATCTCTACTCTGGTTACCATATCAAAACCTATTTCTCGAATGCAGGAGACCTGTGATTTAGTCGGTAGGTAAATCATCTGTAGAACCTCCTATGTGCATGTTTTCACGGTGAAGGGAAGTGGTGTTAAGTAATATAAATAATAGCCTTCACACATTTTTTTTGGCTTTAGCTTGCAGCGTTTTTTATAATTGTTTATTTTGTTACTATTTAATTCCATGACTAAATATAGGTCTTCCTATTGCTCTCCCTCTGCAGTACCTGGGTGATTTTTTTGGGTCTATAGAGATTTGGAGGAAAATTGTACCAGTAACAAATTTTACCAAGTGTTTTGTGAGCGACCCATTCAAGCTGGCGGATTTTTCGCTATATAGTCGGAAAAAAATCATTCATCTGGTCATTTTTGACCCTGATTCCTTACAGTTTCCTCATGTGCAACACAAATAATTATTTTAGATACTCATCTGCACGTTAACTATTTCTGTGAAATCCTGCTCGATTCCGCTACACTACTTCAGGGAAAGCGTTAGGATTTGGGTAAATTAGACCATTAATAAACTAAGAATAGACACTAAACCTACGCACTATAGCAAGTATAAGATAAGGTAGTGTATATAAACTAAACGAGAGAGAGCAGGGGGCAAGTGAATGAATAATCTGTGGGAGTGTTTCATACTAGTGAATGATCTGACTGGGTTATATTCACGTGATATACGCTGAGGAAGGAGACGAGGAAACAACAAATATTAAAAAAATATTTCGTTGAAAAAAAAAAATCTTTTCCCCTCTATTAATATAATACGCTTTAACAAAACTGATTATTCCCAACTCCATCAAAAAAAATTCAGCGGGCCAAGTATATTATACATATGCACTCGCAATATTAATTCGGTATTGTAAAACAACTAATAAAATTAGGAAAGAAATTGCTAGCTTACGCACGACAAAAAATGATTTCTTTGAAAAATACGTATTGGTTGGCGATATACATCACATTACGAAGTAATTACCAGCCACTTAACCAGCGACAGCCATTATTGACACAAGTGCCGGTTAAAAGGAATGGTGGAGGATAAATATCGTGATCACGAGGCCCCACACGAACCATTTTATGTCCCATGGGCTTCTCTTGAATTGCATTATTTATGTTGTCGGTAGCAGATGTAACAGGGGGTACTGGGGCAGCTAACACGAAAGTACAGCCGACAAGGATCTCACAAACGAATACGCTACGTGTCCACATAATGACGGGCTTGAAGGTGGCACTGGAAATTGATCACTTTAGACGCTACTGCCGTCAAGCCTCCGTTATCAGTATAATTTCGCTTCCTTTGTAATATATTCTGCTAGATGTCATTTTGGTAGTAGGTTTCTCAGACGATAGCATAGCCAGTGAAATCAGAAGTATTAATAAACGCTCTTTATTTTGGTAACCACAGCTGGTGAACATGCAGCTGGAACTTGAATTGATGAATGGATAACCACATGCCTCAAAATGAAATTCAACTACCGAACAAAAACCGTGAAAAAAGGGGAAAGGGTATTCGCTGTATCACTCAATAGGCTTTAACAGTAATAACAAAACAAAAAAAGCCATGAACATGTATCAGGATCACCAGTCCACCGTCCTCAGTACATTACAAGTATCGTTTCAACGTATCTTCCGTTTCGTCCCAATTATCTGTGGGTACTTTGATGATTTCACGACTGAAATGATCTCGAATGGCCACCATATCGTCGAGGGACTCTTTGTCGTGGACAAAATTAATGGCCACCCCCGTTCGTCCAAACCGACCGGTACGCCCGATACGATGCAGGTAGGTTTCGAAATCAGGTTTGTTGTTCTTATCTACCGGGATATCGTAGTTTACAACCATGTTGACCTGTTGGATGTCAATACCACGGGCCAGGACATTCGTAGTCACCAGCACTTTAACGCCACCGTCACGAAACAGCTTCATGATGCGGTCGCGATCCTCGGTTTCCATCTTCCCGTGAAGGTATTCCACCGCGTGACCCGAATCCTTCATGGTTTGGGACACGCGATCGGCTGTATTACGTGTACGCACAAAGATGATGCTTTGCCCGATGGTCAACAATGAGTATAGTTCTTTCAAAACTTCCAGTTTGTGGTCAGCATCTTTACAGTCCATATAGAACTGTTTAATAGCGTCCACGGAAACGTCTTTCTTTGCTACTTTAATTTTGTTGGCATCAGGTGCGAACCGGTGGGCAAACCTATCGACAATGTCCGAAAATGTGGCTGAAAACAGCAGGATCTGGGCCGTTTTTGGGACCATATTCTTGATTCGTATACATTGGGCACCTAACCCTTGGGCGTCCAACATATTATCCGCCTCGTCCAGCACGAAGACCTTGACCTGCTTAAAGCTCACCTGGTTCCGACGCACCAAGTCCATGAACGTCCCGGGCGTGCCAATCAGAATGTTTGCTGTAACTTTTTCAGTGCGACCAACATCCATCCCTCTACCTACAAACTGAAGTGTGGTGCCTGTATAGTGACTCATTTCTTTGGCCACAGATAAGATCTGAATGGCCAATTCACGTGCCGGTGCTAAACAAATCGCCTGCGGTACGGGTAAGTTAGGATCCACCCGACACAACATGGCCAACACGAACGCCGCGGTCTTACCCGTACCCGACTGCGACTGACCAATCATATTCTTGGGGGGATCCTCCAGCAGCAAAGGTAAGGCCCTTTCCTGAATGCGGGATGGTTTGGTAAACTTCATTCGGTAGATGCCCTTGAGCAGGTCTTCCGGCAGTCCCAGGTCTTCGAACGACTTGATCGAATACAAGGGCGAATTGGGATCGGCTTGTTGGTTGGCCAGAGTTACCTTGATTTCACCGGCATTCTCCAACAGATTTTTGGGCTGTTCCTCCGGTTTGTCTTTGGTGGTCAAAGATTTTAAATTATCACTAAGATTTTCCATGATGAAGTGACCGTTGCACAGTTGCGAATTGACTAGTCTGAAAGGATCGGAAATGTAAAATAAAAAAGAATGGAAGTGAAGATATGTTTGACAAACAAGCTAGTGCAATAAACTTTAAGTTGGTGCAGAAAAGTACTGTATGTTGACGAAAAAATAACAATGTGATATTAGCAGCAGTAGCAAAGTGATGGCTAAAAATGGGGCCCCATAGTGGCCGATTATCGGGTGACGGCTCCGTTTTATAAAAATTATTTGCCGCTATACTCTTCACCTAACTCTTACGTCACTGACAAGTAATGGTTCATGTTAATATTTCGTTCTCTGTCTCTGGTTACATCTTATTCTCACGTGACTCATCCTCATCTGTGAGGTATATAATTAGCTATCACTGATAGCAAAGTACTTCTCTAGAGAAGACATTGCTTACTTTATTGTTTATCCATTGTTTATTAAAGGCTACTGTTTATCCAATCCTTAACAGTTCACCTAAATAATAGTTGGAATGGTGTACCAAACTCATTTTCCTTCTTTTACCTGGCGCAATGAAATGGTTAAAAAATCGAACATATGGGTGATTTTTTTCAACTATATAGAGATTTGGAGCAAAAATGTACTAGTTATAAAATTGAATCAATAGGGTTTAGTGAGAGACCTCAATGCTGGCCTATTTTTCTCTATATAGTCGAACAAAACCACCCATATCAAGGTTTTACGGAAATGAAGTGGCAGGTATAGTGATGATGACGATGTGTAACATACACAAATGTTCACAAGATTGACCGGCTGAAACTTCGAGTCTTTGATTTTGAAAAAAAAAATGTAACCAGCGTTAATCGATACGGAAACCGGTTGGTGATACGGTTGTTACATATGTGGGTTGTTCTCTAACAACAAAGAAGGTACATGTTTACAGGTGGATTATGTCGAACACCATTCGTTTAGCCTTTTATGGCTCAGTCCCCCTTAGAATGGGTGTCTGGATTCATAGGCCAAGCTATATAAAAATGGTAAACATTGTCCAGTTCTACCGGTGCACAGCCACAAAGACGACGTGGTTCAACAGCGCTCCCTTTATCTTATTCTATCTAACTCTTACTTTCAAAAATCAGGCTGCACGTTGATCCTTTCAAAAAAAATGTAGTTAATCTTTTAAGTGTTTTGCTATTATTTGCTTAATTTATCAGGACATTAACCTTGTAACTAAAACTTGCAAAAATTACAGGGGATTTCACTTTACTTTTGCTCATTCACCAGAAAATACACATACATATATATGTGGACACGCATGCAAAGGTGTGCACAGAAGAAAAATGAAAAAAAGGGCAAGAATATACCTCCTCACGAACTCCACCACAACAAAACGATGACCGAATGTAAATTAGGCGATGTAGTTGTAAATATTCTTTTGACCTTCCATCCGCTCAATAAAATCCTGGTCCAATAGTTCATCAATCACTTTCTTAATATCGGGTATCTGCGGGCGGAATCGAGACTGGAGTAGTGTAATTACTTCGTTGATTAATTGTCCATGGTCCATCTGCTTACGCGCCTTCATGATGCGCACGAGCGCGGCTTTAATCACATACTCTCGATCCTTGGCGATGATCCGGTTGGTGGCCTCCGTTTCCTGCTTTTGTTCGCTCTTGACAGGAATGTTAAGGTTGAGTCGCTGTTTCTTAGGGGCGAACCCGGTGTTGAGCTCGTACCGCGAGTTCGGCGTACCCACCTTGTCCCCTTTGGTTTGCCGGAGGAGCTGGAAACGTAAGAAAATACCCAAATGGTTCGTCAGGGCGTCCTCGCTCATTCCCGTGTGCTGGGCCAACTCTTCAAACGTATAAACGTCCGCCTGGTTGTAAAGCATCAGAATGGCCATTTGGTACGTGGAGATCTGGAGGGCGTATGTCACCTTACGGGCAGGGTTGACTCGGGCTCTGACCTCAGCGATACTGTGCTGAAAGAGCCACTGCAGTTTACGGCCTGAATGTTTAATATCATAAAAGGCCTGGAATTCCATGTATAGCGGAGACACCACATCTGGAACACGTAGAGGACTCGAGGAACCCTGCAGAGGCCACGAGGAAGTACCCAGAATCAAAAACTTGTACTCAAATTGTGGTGAAGGCACCAACGAACACGCCATGTGGTCTTTAAATTGATCGTTGAGGGCTCGGCTGAGGGAAATGTCCAGAAACATGCGGTGGATCTTGGATGTGTACTCGTGGCCGCACGCAACTTTAAGTTTGGACATCATATTGAGTTCCGCATCTTCCGATAGCGACAGTCCGTACACCAACCGTTTAGCCAACATTTTGGTATAAAATTTCTGAAAGACATCCTTGTCGTCAACGTACTTGAACACTGTCATGAGACGTTGAAGATCCTCTTCCAGCGAGCCGCCTTCCGAGCCTTTGTTCCCCCGACGGAGTAAGGTGTCGGTATAACGTGCCAGCAATTCGGGGGTACGTACGGTTCCCCCGGGCTTACAAATAGCATTACGATTCACAAATTCGTTGCAGGCCTTGTCCAGTTCCACCACGAAGACGGGATCACTATTAAAGGTGGTTTTTACCATCTGGTTGAACTTGGTGTGTACAGTGAGTAGAGTATGAGTGTAGCGACGAGGGTCGACATTATCCGTAATTTGTCGGGCCAGAGTATCTACCGCGGCCAGACCCGCGTCCCTGACATGTTCCATAAATGCTTTGAGCAAAGGCTTGAGGCCGTCATGGAGACGGGACAGCAAACGATAGATACGGGCCAGCTCGTCGGTGGCATCTCTCTTGAGTAGTGGACTGAATTCCTGGCACACCACAGGTAAAGGTGCCTCTATCAACACGGCGTTGCAGATTTGTTGGAGCGGTTCCAAAGTGATCTTGGGTAAAAAGCGCTCGCACCACTGCTCTTCCTCTTGGATCCACACCTCAGCCTGTTTCAAATAATCCACAATGGAATGCTGCGTCCGATATTGGTCACTTTCCTGGGTATAAAATGTCCGGGTAGTTTGGATAAATTTAGCGTTGAAGGCTTCCTTGTACACATGGGCGTTCATCCGATCGTGACGGCTACCGTCGCCCACATTAATATATACCAAGGAATTGGCCAAATCCCGAATATACTCAGAGGCAATCGTTTTCCCACACCGCTTTTCCGCAATTTGGTCGAGTGCCGTGTTCACCACGCGATCTTCCAACGGTAGGAAAAAATCGCGATACCAAAGCACCAAACACAACGTATAAATATCATACACCTCGGTACGGCGTTCTTCCCTCTGACGACGAATCCAGTAGCGGTTCATGTAACGAAAAATATGGTCGATAAAGGTAGCGGCCCGTTCATAATGATGCCATTCCTTACTGTAAAACTCCAATAAGGCGGGGCCCGCCAATGGTACTGCAGTTTCACGTAACATACGTAAACGATTGCGCAAGTAGTTACGCAATGCCGCGTACAATTCACTACCGCAGCGGTGATGGCTACCCCGGGTGATGTCCGGCGCCGATGTGGCAAAGGCAGTGGTTTGAAACCCCGACTGATGAGTTTGGGTGAGATGGTTATACACCACCGTGTACAGCTCCATGAACCCCCCGTAACTTACACCACCTTGCACTGCAGCCAAGATACGATTGAGGCCTTCCTCAAGAAACTGCCATATATCGGCGAAATTCCCACTGGGGACCGTTTGTGGCAACGCCATGTGTGCGGCCAATCTATGGTATAGGAGTTAGTGGTATGTCTATGATGGTCTTGAAAAAGGTAATCAGGACTATGATAGAGCAAAAAAAACCAGAACAGAATAGGATAACCACCACACGGAAAATATCAAGGTTGGAATAAAAAGAGACAGGAAGAAAGACAGACAAGTGACACAAACCTATGGACAAAGATTGGAATGCAGGTACTTGGGATTTGGCGGTAGCAAATGAAAAAAGTGCTCCACAATCACCCCCTCCACCCTAGAAGACTAACCCTTTGTAACCAAACGGACCCGATAGCAAAAACAAGATATGAACTGCGATGTAAGTAAACTGGCCTACACATGTAAAAAAAACAGACATGTAACATTGGGCATTTGATAGCAATACATCTTTCTCTTCACTCCAGCTGTACTTGGAGGTACCCTCGCACATTTGTTTATGACTAACTGGCATATCTGTTTATTTACCTTTTTCTATGACAGTATAGAGGTTATAAACTACGGTTGCTCTGGGAATCCCTAGAAGGCTGGGGGATGTATTTGTGATTTAAACGCATTGTTGGCGCTTATCAGTGAATGTGACACGTCTTACTGGGGAAAACATGACGGTATTTACACCCTGTCAGGTTCAGGCGGGATGCATGTATGTATGTATTCGGAATAGTTACCGGTTGGCGCTATCAAAGAGGATCGATGGCAAGCTCTGGAATGCATTCGTAGTACTCCTCGTTCTTTCCAATGGCTTGAGTGTCAAATTTGGATTAGGTACCGAGTGCAAGCTGAGTAGTGGTTTCTAGTCACAAAGCTCATATTTTAGCAACACTACCTGCTTCTTTTTACTCCCTACATGATCAACCATTTATATCTCGTTAGTGCTGTACCTATTAGAGATCCGTCCCTATTTCATGGCTGCCTAAGTTTATGTACTTGACTTATAATTAATCTTACAGCTTTGTCTATTGGTTATCTCATTTGTTAGCTCCGTAGAAAGCAGGTTACTTTGGTGATACTTCTCACCTGGTATATCATTCTATCTCAGCCAATATCTATTTAATTGCGACTCATACTCCACTTTAGTCTTGTTATTTGCAGTATCCATCATCCGTGAATAAACCCGCTCAGTAGTAAGTTTAGGGGTAGCGGTACCCCCAAAACCATGTCCTTTAAGTACCCTGCAAGTTATTGGCCTAACAGATTGTACCGTCTTGAATCTTGTCCCCTCTTTCATGATTAAGTTGATAAATTCTAACAGTACTTTGCGAAAATGGTATCACATTGTAATTGTCTGAAGGATAGAGGGGCCCTCAATGTGTCCCCTATCCTGCTACAGGGGGAGGAACCAATTACATTCACCGCAAGAGATACGCAGAGGATCTGGGAAACTTGAACCCCCTACTTGGTCCTGTCCCTGATCGTTATAAGGGGGGCTGCACTTGTGCATGGCGAAGGTGGGGAACCTCTGGTAGGTACTCCTTCTGGTAATCACAAAGTTGGCGGCCTCTTTTCACCAAGATGAGATGGGGAGCTATTTATTAGGGGGTCAAGTCCCCAACAGTTGTCGGTTCCCCATATGTGTTCAAAATAAAGATTATATATTTATTATTTTCGTAACCCTCTCCTTTCTCCTACCAAATCTACTCATTTATCACAATATCTTTGTCGAATATCAACGCGATTTCGGATTATAAATTCCTCCAGTGCTTTTATATTATTTTTAGGTACTTGAAAAAGCTTCCTCCGTTAAATGTTGTTTATTTACGGTTCTTTCAATCATTTGGGATATATTCGAAATAAAATGGTAGTTTTATACCACTAATCTCGTCAAGGAATCCCATTAGAACTTAGGCCATCGTAATTGCCCTTGGTTGAAACTAATAAATTTAGTTGATCTGATATATGAGAAGGTATACTGAGTAATGGTTTTTTTTCTCAATGCGAGGATTAATCAAGCGGGAAGATTACAATGGTCTCAGTGTTAAAACCGGAGAAATATACCCACTCGAAACCAAAACAAAGTGTATAAAATGTTTTGCTATTTTGCCAAAAATGTGCGTTTTCCCATTGAATTTTAACAAACACAAGTACAAAAATGAAGAATAATTGGAATACAGGTCTCCAAAAGAAGATATTGGATTAGGAAAAAAAACAAGCGTCAAAACACGACTACAACTCCGCCGAGTAAACCAAGTTGTAATTTTCAAAGAAGCACTTACAGTGCAATGTGGTTGGCAGCCAAAGGATCCTGAATGTGCTTGTGCAACAGTCGCACTTTCAACCGTATATTACCCAACGGTGCTTCGCAGTCCCCCACCAGGGCCAAAAATCCCGAATCTACGGAGACTATCCCTACTTTTCCGCCTTCCAATACAAACAGTAATTCACGGATGTCGTCGTCTAATGGTTGACGACACAGCTCTTCTTGTAATGTCGACCAGCTTTCACTGAGTACCGTGGCCGCTAATTCTCCACGCTCAAGACTGTTGGCGTGGTTGGACGCACAGGCGTGGATTTCACCCTTGCTATTAAACAAACTAGGTAGTCAGCGGGCGTGTGATCATTCGTATTCGTCATAGCGTATCAACAAGCGTGTTAAACAAAGTCATAGCGGTTAGCCAAGGTGGTATTAAGTAAACTGTCGGTGACACCTTGACTCATCACTATCATCAACATGTTGTACTACCAGTTTAACGATTGGTGTATACACGTTAATAAAATGGTAGGCCTAAAGTACACAAAACCTACGAGATACTTACATGGCCGTATCGACCCCATTGGTTAGCGCTTGACTCAGAACGTGAACAATGTTATTCTGTTGTAGCATGTCGTAACTGTGGTGGATCTTCCACACCGTAAACCAGCGTGGTTGGGTAGGTAACAACGTGCAAAGTGAAATTAGAAATGGGAGGAACTTGTTAGTTTGAATACGCAAAGAAAGTTAAACGCAACAAATAAAGATATCCTAAGCGGAAGTGTACGTCAACCACTGGCCTGAACAAATTCTTAGTAAGTTTGCATACATGCCCTTGCTACTTTTTAAACCAGTGGTGCTTTTTTTTCCTGCTTTGAATTTTTTTATTAAATTGGAGCTTATCAGTGTAGATCAAGTCCAATGCGGAATGTGTGGAAATATTACGATTCTGGTTGCTAAGTACACCTTATTTATTCTTTGATATCCCGTTCTGGATAATTAGAGTCTCCATGGCCTTAAGAGTGTAAAACACTTGGCGAGAAAAGGCGCACGCTTCAATAACATGCTAACCCTTGTGGCATACTAATCCCTTATCGCTGCCCGTCTCCAACCATTACCAATCCACTCTTAGTCATGTCCCGACGATTATACCATCTAGCCAAGGTCCGCTCACCTTGCCGTAAGTCCAACGCAATAGGCAACTGTATCTTACCGCACTCTATTACCTTTATAAACCCATTGTTGACCGTGGAGTACCCTAGACAGTCATCCCAGGTATCCGTGCAAGTCTCCAGCTGTCTAAATGCTTACACACTTTATACAACCACTTCTACCCCTATACAGAAAACCGCCCAAGCCATACCACATGCTTGTGAACAGAACGCTCCTACCCCCGCCAAATTTATTGAGTTGGTGAACCAATATTACACGGTGATAAATCGACACCCTTCCCAAGAATTAAACCATGCCGATTATCGGTCTCTTTGTGATTTGTTCGACCAGTTGTGTGTCAATCGTGCCATCATCCCTCAATCAATACACGTAGAATCTACTTTTTCCCACGCTGACGAGGAGCCTTGTTTCAAACTAGCGACTGCTACCGAGCCATTACCGCTACCAACTAATATCCAACAGCAACTGGTGTCCCTCTGCGACAGCTGGCTTCGTCTGGCACGGTTGACCTTACATGGTATTTCGATAATGGCATGTGTTACCCCCGCAGCTGGGTGGGATCCTCACCGACCGCAATTCGATTTCGGCGATTTCCAACTACTACTAACTACGTTGGCCCGACTAGGCAAAACCCAAAAGGCCTGGAAAGTTTTACAAACTCTTGACGTTCAATACCCCAATTACCAACGGGCGGCCATGGGTCAGTTTCTTACGCCTTGGTTTGCCCAACTTCGACTCCAGGGTAATTTAACCGAGGCACAGCGGTTGTGGGGTTACGCTCGACAGCGTGGTATACCTGTATTGGGGGTGGTGTATAATATTTATATTCAAATATTGGCCCAGGGTGGTCAGTTTTTGTCGGCTTTGCATGTGTTCAAAGAAATGCAAGAGGAAGGTCGCCAACCGAGTGGACTGGCGTTGAGTACCTTGTTTACCCATACACCGGTGGGTCGGCAACCCCCGGTAGTTCCCAGACGACTTGTGCAAGTGGTTGCCGATAGGGTCATCCACTTACCCCCGGCCCGGGTTCGGTCGATTGTCACCACGAACCTGCTTACGCTGCTGAGTGATATACGAGATGCACAACGGTTAAATGCGTTGGTGAACGCCCATGTGTTGTATCCCGGTGCTTTGCCCCAACCCATGGTTTTTACAGCGTTGGTTCGTGCTTTAATACACTGCGATCGTACCTCCGGAGTACCCGTATTTTACCACACTCTAAAACGACAGTTCCCCACGTGGGAATTTCCGGCACCGTTGACGGTTCGGTTTATGGAAGCGTTTTCCAAGCTAGGTCAAACCGACCAGGTGCAAAGCCTTTACCAAAATGTGTGTTCCATTGCGGCATTGAAAACATTATCAACTTCCGACATTGCCCGGATGTTGATAGCGTTATTTATGGTGGAAGCGTACGCCGAGGCTGTCAAGTTGTTTAATCGGTGGGAACCCCTGTCCTACTCGGTATTGGATGATAACCAAGTGTACACGTTGGTACTCCAAGCCCTAGGCAAACTTTATCAGGACAAGGAGATTCGACGATTGGATGCTAAACTTACACCAGCGTTGTCCTCAGCGCCCGTTGCCTTGGCCATTGCACTCGTGAATGCCTGGGCTGAATTAGGAGCAGTGGACGAAATCCGGCGACTCAACCACATTCTTAATGGGCACCCTGGATTGGGGTCGTTAACTGCTAACCATTACCATTATTGGCTTCACGCCAATCTCACCACCAGGGAGTTGTCAACAGCCTATGACATTTTCCGGCGCATG
This sequence comes from Dispira simplex, assembly GCA_027478255.1. Lineage (NCBI taxonomy): Eukaryota > Fungi > Kickxellomycota > Dimargaritomycetes > Dimargaritales > Dimargaritaceae > Dispira > Dispira simplex. The sequence goes on along the minus strand of JAOPJG010000246.1, from coordinate 9,468 downwards.
AAAACCTATAAAGTGCCCATATCTCCGGTGGACCTGGTCCTTTTAATCCAAGAATTTTCCCATCAGCACCAGCCTGACGAGCTAAATCAACTCTATCAGTACGCTCGCCAAGGTTCACCACCGGGCCGACCAGATTCTTGCTGGACAGATATGGTGTGGCTAGAATTTTTAGAGGCCTACACCACCCACCGGCTAGACCCCGTGGTAAAAGAACTCCTGACGTTTCGCAAGACCTATCCACAATTTCAATGGTCGTTCCCCGTAGTGAGTTACAATCGATTACTCAAAATTTTGTTCCGAGGTGGTTACGTAGATGAATTATGGGATATCCACCGGGAGAATATGGCCGGTTTACCCGAACAGGGTATTCCACCCAATGCGGCTACCTATGTACATCTTTTGGACGTTGCCATGAAACAGCCACAACGTACCGATGCCGTAGCACTGGATAGTTTGTTGGGGAGGGCGTTGCAAATTTTGGATCCCTGCGACACCGCCTTTTTAGTCAAATTGGCGCAAGTGGCTACTTTTAGCAAGCGGTTCTATCTGGTCAGACGGGTATTGGAAATGTTAATGCAATCATCCACCAAATTGACCCGGGTAGCGGCGCTAACCACGGTGAAAAACATCTGGGACTGTGTGTACCTGATGGGGGAGCAAAACCCCTCGGCGGTAACTAAGGAAATGGCCGGTGGTTCCAAGAGCAAATCGACCCAATCGACTAGGAAGATGGCTCTAGAGTCTGGCGGCAGTAGCAGTAGTTTGTCCGAGTGGATCCTTATGGCCTCCCCACCTAACCCATTCTTTTCTGGTGAATTGGCACCTTTTACAAGACAACGTGCCCATGCGCGGACTCTCTATTACTTAGCCATCTTACAGGGCTATGGCGTTTTTCCGTTGTTACTGACTAATATATCGTCATCCGGTCACACTTTTGACCGACAATATCTAGAGCAGGAAATAGAGACCCTGTTTGGGAAAAACCAAGGCTCTACCGCAGAAGCATTGGTGGCCCAGTTGCGCACTTCGGATTCTTGGCAGCATTCTTTACGTCATCGCTATTGCCTCACTGTGTACACAATAGTGTTAACTGACCACCGCGACGGTTTTACCCGAGCGATGGACATTTGCCAAGCCCTCCACCGGCAGTGTCCTACTACGGAATGGAAAATGTTGGTAACCGCCGATCCCTTCACGCTGACTCGACTGGGCTTCAGTTCGTTTATCGATGGACTTTTGGCGTGGGACCAACCGGACCTTATCCGCCAGTGGTTACGGTGGCAAATGACAACGTACGGACCAACACTGGGCCATGCGGCATTAGCGGCTTCGTATTTACACCGGATGCAGGACGTTAGACGGTACGCTATGGTACGGTTCGCTTTACAGAAGTTGTACGCCGTTCAAGTGGAACCCGGGAGTGGTGAGGACCATCCACCCAGAGTCGTCATACACGACCGACGTTTGCCCAGCCCGGTGGTAAAAGATAATGATGGGGGAGAATTAAATGGACAACCTTTGGTATCGATGGATCGCTACACCTACGCTTTGGCGGTAACTACTTTTGCCCACGTCGGGTGGCCATCGGCATACCCGTGGCTTCAAGCGATGGTGGCCAGTGGATTTTTACCTGACATGTACCTGTGGGTATCGTTAGTGACCAATTCGAGTGCTACTGGTGATGTGACTAATGTGCTTTATCTGCATACGTTGTGCTCGGTAGTGTACCATCAGTTGGACCTCAATGCTTGTACCGAGGACTGGTGGCTCCAGCTGCAAAAAGGCCACGTATCCTTTGAAGAGATAAAAGGTAGGGTGACCCAAGTCCAAGAGCGCAGAGGAGAATGGACTAGTTTACCACTACCGCCATTGTCCCGAGTACCCATTGCGCTGTTTACGGCTTTATTGCAGGCTTACACGCGAGTCCAGTGCGAAGAATTGGCCCAACATCTTTGGCAAGATTTTACACAACAAAAGGGAGTTCCTAACCAAACGTTGGTGTCAGTAGCTTTGGACATGTCGATTGGATTGCCTGACTTGGCCCATGTGGAGTCGGTTTTGACGTACACCCGCTGTACCTATCCGATGGTGTGGAACACCAATAATTACACTTCGTTGATTGAAGCGTATTGTCGGTTGGGTTATTATCACCGGGCATTACAAGTCCTGACGGAGGAAATGCCCCCAGCGGGCGTACTGCCGGATCGGAAACTAGTCAATAATTTCTATTTTATGGTGCGACAGAATGTCGGTGGGGATACCATTATGCCTTCTGAGGAACGGCTGGATGTGGTACAACGGCTGATGGTTTATGTTAATACTCATTTCCCCAATCTTGTCGTGTGGAATACTACTCCGCTGTAAAGGAGGGTTTCATAGTGCTAAAATAAAATGACGTAATAGAATGGACAAATGGGCTAACCTTGAACCATCCTTGTGGATATCGTGTGACTTTATATTTTAATAGCTGTCCGGTTTTTATAAAATGAACTTTGGCGTTTTACCAACCGTCCAGCGTGACTTTGCCTTTTGAAGCTGCTGAGAAAACTTATTTTTCTCAACACGTGTGAATCCCAATCCTAGATTTTTGCATCGGTATATAAACGGAATCCACCGTTGCCGTTGGACGCCAATGACATGTGAAAAATGATCATCGATGACATTATTTCTGTTTTCCATTCCCCGATCTTCCCACTGCCAATCTCCCCCCAATACAGTGGAATACCATCAGTAGGTTGGCATTTTACCCATTTTCACGTCTGGGTGTTTTTCCTTTGCTTTCGCTTTGATCAGTTGTTATTATATCATTTGTTGTCCCGTCTCAAAAATCCGGCATATACCTATACGCATAGAAACAGTTATAGTAAAGTAACCCCAGTGTATTTTTGGATATGTAAAATCGGTATGGTAACCTCTGTCTTATCTTTTCGTCGTGGATATTCTATCTGAAACGAACCCTCCGTAGGATAAAAGTATTTTTTATTCCCTGTTTGGTTTTTGTGTACCTGTTGGTTTCTAGTAGTTATTAATCGAAAGGAAACCAGTACCTAAACTGCAGTACTTTTCTAGTATTTTTTTTTCAATACTCCATGTGTTTATTTATAATTTTTGCATACCATTGGTTTGCTCTGGGCTTGAACTATACATTAGCCCACTGCCAGTATATTGGGAAACTGCTCTCCAATTCCTCGGTGAATCGTTTTTCCGCTCTTGTTTTATTACCTAGCACTCTTCGTCATCCATTGCTTCTTTTCCATTTTGTAAATCTACAAACACGGTGAACTCTCTTTGTTGTAAATTCCACGTTTCGTTAGTTATAAACTACGTGTACCTTTTTCTGCTGGACCTGCCCACTTTGTTTGAACAAGGACAATGTCTGCCGCAAAAGACTCGTCCAAAAATCCCAAAACCAAAACTGGACCTAAAAATTACGATGCCTCAACCCAAACACAACACCAGTCTACAGTGGGAAATGAACCGTCCGGTATCCAAGCAGGGGATTCGGTCCAACTTCTTTCCCCGTTGCCCCTACAAATCCCTGACAATAGTGTACCATTGTCACTCGGCGACGGTCTCCGGTTACGCCAACCCAATGTACATGATTCCGACCTTAGTTCCCCGGACTCGGTGCGACGGCATTCCGGTCACTCAGAGGAAGGGTCAAAAACCTCTGACTTTTCCTTTTTAGACTCTCCCACACGTTCCTCCAAGCGATCTTCCATGTCCTCCATGAGGTGGTCTCCGAAATCGTCACGGAGTAAAGTACGGCCTGTGGTGATCAGTCCCATTACGGCCGAGAGTGTATTTTACGATTCTTTTCTACAGCACGAATTGTCCGGAAGACCACTTCACCAGCGTAAACGGAGTTGGTTCGTGATTGGTGTATTGCTGGGCGTGGTCATTGCCATGTTTTGCTTGGGAGCCAATACCCACCATCGGAAATATCTCGAGAAATTGGGGGATTATGTCAAGTTTACGTTAGCTGACGTGGATCTGAGCGCATTACTCCCAGGAAATTTATCTGTTGACGAAATATTTAGCAATTTGACGAGGTTACTGGACAAGAGTGAAGGTCTACCTACCGAAGGAGATTTTCTACCCGGGTTGCAACTGGTGGCTTCGGAAAATCTTACCGCGCATTTTCCAGTAGTGTTGATTCCTGGGACTATTTCTACGGGATTGGAAAGTTGGGGCACGTCTGAGTGTTCCAAACCCTACTTTCGACAACGGATGTGGGGCACTCTAACTATGTTCCGGGCGGTGCTTTTAGACAAGGCCTGCTGGACCGAGCACTTGTTATTGGATGACGAAACAGGGCTAGATCCCCCCGGGATTAAATTGCGCGCTGCGTTGGGACTTGACGCGGCGGATTATTTCGTTTCGGGGTATTGGGTGTGGGGTAAAATTATTGAAAACCTCGCCACGTTAGGTTACGACAGCAACAATTTGCACCTGGCGGCTTACGACTGGCGACTAGCTTATGGCGATTTGGAGCGTCGTGACCATTACTTTACCAAACTTAAATCTACACTAGAATTGCACAAACGCCAGCACGGTCGACGGAATATTATCGTGGCTCACTCGATGGGCGCCAATGTGTTTCTCTATTTTATGCATTGGGTAGAAAGTACCTTGGGCGGTCAAGGGGGACGTCAGTGGGTGGAGGAACATGTGGAAACAATGGTGAGTATTGGGGGACCCATGCTGGGTGTCACCAAGACCTTGTCTTCACTGTTAAGTGGGGAGCAAAGGGAAACGGTACAACCCCTGGGGGCCTACGTCTTGGAACAATTTTTTAATAAACAAGAGAGGGCCACTTTGTTCCGGTCGTGGGGCGGCTTGGCATCGTTACTCCCCCGGGGTGGTAATCACATTTGGGGTAATATGACTTGGGCCCCCGACGATGATTTCCCCGCCGATCGGGTGACGGTGGAGGAGAACCTCGATACCCACCTTACCGAGGATCAAATTCCGCCACCTTCCTTGGGGCAGGTACTCTTGTTCCCTTCGGATAACCCCAGTGGTTTGACTAATGCCACTATGGATGATGCTCTAATGTTACTCAACCGGTCCACCTCGACCAATTTTCGTCGGCGGGTATATTCCGAGTATAGCTTTGGCGTGGAAACCGATCCAATCGTTTTATCCGCCAATAGTCAGGATCGTCCCGCTACCTGGGCCAACCCACTCGAGTCCCAACTACCCAACGCTCCGTCCACTAAGATTTACTGTCTCTATGGGGTGGGTAAAGGCACCGAGCGTGGCTATTACTATACCGATGAGGCTGTTCATCGTTCTACCGCCTATCCGTTTCCCGGGAAAGGAGAGGCTGCCGAAGCTGTCCAGGTCCCCGTCGATCCAGAGGATAATGCTCAACATCCAACAGCGCCTCTCGTCTACATCGACGTGTCCATGAGTGGACTTACTAAAGATACCGATACCGGCATTCGAATCGGTGATGGAGATGGCACCGTTCCATTACTTTCTCTGGGTTACATGTGCGTAAACGGCTGGCAACAAGATCGATATAATCCAGCCCAGATGCCTATAATCACCCGGGAATATCGTCACAACCCCACTCATATTATCAAGGGCCTACGCGGTGGAAGGGAAACGGCAGATCATGTGGATATCCTCGGGAATTACCAACTCACCGTGGATTTACTTCGTATCGTGGCGAATAAAGCGGATCACGTGGGTGAGCGGATCTTTTCCCCCATCAAACGCTACGCTGAAAATATTGACTTGGATAAAACCGTGGAAAAGTGAACGAGGGAAGAGGGGGTATATCCTGACATTTTCTTTGATGAATTATACTTTGGTCTCGGAGGAACTGTACTGGATTGATGTTGTGGGGGGAGACTATTGTAGACTTGGACGTGGCTTACTTGGGAATTCTCCGACAATGCTACAATTGCTATTCACTCTTTAGCATACGACTGCTTATTCTTGCATAAAAATAACCATTATTTTGTATATAAGATAAAGTCAGGCATTAGAAAACTATTCTTTAACGCTATGTTTAGTAAAGGGATAACTGACTCTCTGATGTAGATGGGAGCCCTTGTGTGAACAATAAGCAAGCACAAAAATAGTAAACCCCACAGACGAACGATGGGTATCTGTGGTGACACTTTGTCAGAACGAATCAAAGGGAAGATGGAAAGCAGGAGTTATAGGGACGTATGGCTATGCTTGTGTACAGGCTGGTCTCACCCCTAGGCATTCCATTCACTTGGACTTACTGCGCTACTTTCCAATATAATAGGCAGTGGAAAAAACCACTAGTATTCATTTGGTTTCACTTTGGCGTGCTGTTTCTATTACCATACTTTATTTGTAGTTTTAGTTTCTGCCGTTCGCTTTTGGTGGTTTTATTATAATAGAACCGCCAGTCCTTGTGTTGGTGCCTATTAACCCGGTGACTTGTTTTTTTTTTCGAGAGTCCTCAGTATTGTTTCCTTCCCTCACATTCCCTTTGTACCTGTTTAGTTGTACTCCGAGTAACGTACCCAGTGGGTAAACGGACACTTTTTGGCACCTGGTTTACTTTTCGCATTATTTGAACTTGCTCACTTTGTGCACGTTGAACCTCTCCAGACGCCAATCAGCATTTGTAGGATCGACTTTTTTTTCATAAACGGCATAGTTGTCGTTACTCGTCTCCTCTGATTATGTATGACTACTAACGACGAGTGTCATCTTCGACCCCTTTTTCATTCATAGTTTGACCACTTGTTCCCCGATACAGTTCAGTTCGGTTCCGTAATACCATGGCGGTGACTAGTTACTTCATCCGCCGTTTTATTCGGTCAACACGACGTAGGCTATCCAACCCAAGACCAATTTCCCGAGGTACGAGAACGTCAAGGCGGACGAGTTCCCAGCGAATGGACACATGTCTGGCGGCTAAATCCCCCCGGTTCGTTCTAGCTCGTAAAGAACGACATGCTCACCGTCGGCGACATTATCAAAGGGTAAAGTCGGTGCCTCCCGTTGGTTTTCCGTCGCACAGCTACGCGATTATGCCTGGCCTTGTACGTCAGCCACATTCCAGCCCCGGCTACCCGCCACCGCGGTCGGCCACGCAACAGAGGTTGGCTATGGATGGTGGGGAGTCGCCCGGTTTGAGAGAAACGACAAACTGGTGTGTTAGTTCGGGGTGGTCCACTTCTGAGGATTCCCCTAGTTATTTTGGTGATAGTAGTCGGTTTTATGACACGGCGCAATGGTCGGACCAAATGATGCTGTCACCGCCTTTTTCGGACGTATCAACGCCTATCACACCTAGTCCCAGACCTAATTCTTCGGGGTATGATTCTGATGAGTTAATAACCCGTAATCGGTTTATAGACTGGGCGTCCGAGTACCCAGCACCTCAGCCACTTAGTCTGCCGGATAATCATACATTGTCCGCCGAGTTTCAAAGACAGATAAGGGAAGCCATGGACGAACTTAATCGTCAGGTGACTTATCATGGTGATCTGTTCGTGGAGCGTATGCGCCAATTGGAAACGACGAGGCCTGCTGTCGATATTGGAAGTGCTTCACCTCGTTTGACTGGGGTAATATGTAATGGGGAGGACGATGAAGGCACCCTCGTTGATGGTGATGATGACTCTTTGGACTTGTTGACCCAGTCTTTGGAGAGAGATTTTACTGTCAAAGACTACTCTCTAGTGACTGATCATCCATTTGTATTGTAAATTTTACTCTTTTATTTATTGACTCTAGTATATTGTGAGCGATGACAAGTATGTAGAGTTCATCATGGTGGCAACATCCATCGCCTTTTCCTTTACACTTATATATATATATATCGCATTCCTGGCAGGCTTCAGCTTTCATGTTTTTCGTCTTAATTTCTTTCAAATCCACCCTTCTTTCTTGCAAATACTGGAAATGCATCCAATATTGGTTTGACAAGTAATTCGGTGTTCTAGATTTACAGCTTACATAGCCACACTATTGCTTCATGTTGTTTCAGTTATGCCTCACCTGTTGTGCCCTGCTGAACTTTCTCATTCATCTCCACTTTACGAAACTGTAATATGAAAAACAAAAAAAAGTATAAAATGAATCATGTATAAAGCATTCTCAGACTTTTCAGTTGTAAGATAAACATGTAAAGCACAGAGAAGAATTGATCAATGGAAATATCTTATTCATATGGGTGATTTTTTTCGACTATATAGAGATTCGGAGCAAAAAATGTACCAAAGATATAACCAATAGGGTTTTGTGAGAGACCCGTTCAACTTTGGTGGATTTTTCGCTATATAGTCGAAAAAAATCTACCCACATGTCATGTGTTAATGGTTATCGGGATGTTCTATTACCATCTACTAATACATATTATTCTATGCTTCTGCTGTTATATTCCTTGTTGTCTATGCTCTCCACTCACCAATACAAAATCACCTGTGCACGGCATTACACACCATGCTTTCATCACAGCACACACGTGCTGGCTACCAACTGCAATCTTAATATTTTTGAATGGACGAAATTATATTGCATTGCAACTAGTAGCCACAGTAAAGCAAAATCAAGCCCGTTAGAGCACCATATACCACTTCAATATGACATTTGATTTACAATAAGTTTTTATTATGATCTTCGCTTTCGAATACCGTGACCGCATTTTTCTTAGCATAGTTACATTCATAGAGACTTCAAGAATTCCAATCCCGAAAGAACACATTGCCAATGTTTAGAAAAAGAAAAAGTTAGCACATTTACATATAAAATAAATACATCTTGTCGGAATACATCGCGACTACAGAGCTCAATGCTATTTTCAGAGATTGAAAATCATCACCGGCCATACCATACATATTATTTAAGTAATTATTACCATTATGTTAAGATTGCCAATTTCAGACGGCTCTTCCAAAGGTTTCATCATTTAAAAGTAGAAAACTTTAGCGCTTTCAATTTTCTTTTAACATACCTATTGTTAAAGGTACCACGAATTTGTCCTGGAAAAAAAGGTACAAAAATAACAATCTAGGAGTAGATAGAATACAAAGAGTCCTAGAAACCATTGTCAGGTTAGTTGCGATGCATCTTAACATATCGAATTTTATTGGCGTCAATAAAAGAGAGTATCAGACATCCAAGGAAATGGGCCATCACTAGGGCGACACCCATCGAAATCGGGAACAAAAGGAGTGACCATCAGCCGGCACCTGTCGCTCACTTCTCCATAGTGCTCCAACTCACCGAGTAGCCAAAGGGAGCTCGAAACAACAGCTGGCGAACGAGTCCCAAAAGGACCGACGCACTTACTCTCGAGTCAAGACACCCCTTTGCATCTCAAGACGAGAAACGGAACGAGGAAGAAGCGGTGCAGGTCCAGCTGAGGGTCCAGGCCACTGTGAGCCCTTAAGCTACAACCGACCCAATGTATAGGCATCGACAGGACAGTCGCGCAACCGTCCCCTTTCGGTGGAAACTGCGAATGTT
>JAOPJG010000245.1:0-32707 GCA_027478255.1 Dispira simplex | reverse complement strand
TCTGCCGTGGTCCGCCCTTGTTTCCGTTGTAACACTTTTACCTCGTCGCTCTTCCAGGTAAGCACTAAAAGTTATCCGCAACGAAATAAACCCTGTAGGTTGGGAATCGAATGGTGTCGCACATCCTCTATCCCCCAACAGTTTAGTCGTTTCCCTCCCCCTTTCCTCTTGGTGCCTTGACTTTTCCATACATTGGCAGTGTCCACATTGGTCATGCGGGTTGGTTAAAGACGAATGTATTCAAGTACTCCAGCCAAACTCTGTCCTTTGCAGGGTAGAATAGCAGCAGAATAGAAAAGTTACACCTTTTATGGTCTCCTCGCTAGTCTAACCTTCAGGCTGAGGTCAAAAGGAACAACAACAAGGAACCGCTTTATTATCGGAGGCTCGTCCAGTTATCGGAACAATAGGTGTATCGTTTAACCCCACCCCACCAATATGAAATAATTCCATCCTGAAGGGAGAGTTTCATTCCGACTACTAATACCCATCACTGCTAATAGTGTTGCCCCCCTAACTATCACTTTGGACTAATCGTCGGCTACCGGATTCCCCGTTTCTTCATCAATCCCCCTCCCGTTTTATTCCCCACTCGCGCTTGCCCAAGTTAGTTATTTATTCCTTACTTTGTTTGGTAATCCCCAAGGCCATACATTCGGTTGGCATTCCTTACCTTTTATCTTCTCATCTACTCCAATGTCCCAACCACCACCGCCGTTAGCGGCACAACAGGCCCATGCTGCCACTCCACCTCGTCCGAGGCCTCCTCCACCGGGAGTGAGACCTATGCCACCCCATTCCGCAGGCGCTCCTCGTCCTCGCCCCCCGGCACCGGGTTATCACCCTGGGGTTCCTCCTGGCCATCCTAATTGGCGACCACCCATGCGTCCGCCGCAATCCATAGGGACACCAACTGCTCGTCCACTTGTTCCCGCAGACGCATCCCGGGTTTATCAACCTATGTACCAACGTCCACCCGCCCCTGCTGGATATCCTCCTCACGCTCGACCCCAAGTCTCGAGTCCTGGCACTCCCATACGTCCCGTGGGTCCACCTACTATGCCTTCGCGTTCGTTTCCCGGACGACCCATAGGTACTCCTACTCCAGGGGCGAATTCACGCCCAGCCGGATATTCTCATCCTACCTCGCCTGTGCCTTTAGGCACACCTCGTAGCCCCACGTCTCACTCTGGTTCCGCATCAGGTCACGGTTCCCGACGTCGATTATATCCGGAACAAATCACATCGGCCTATACCCAACCGCTGATGGGCGCCACCACGGCTCCACCTACCACTACAATGAGCGGGGGTACTGCCGCTGTCCCTTATAGCGGGTCGCCAACTCCGCAGTATTTCGTGCCGGGCGCGGAAGATACTCCCCAAGTGACGACCGCCCCTGCTCCCCCGGGTTACGCTCCCTCCGCTGCACAGGGCTATCCAAACGCCTCTGTGAACGCCCTGCAAAACCAGTTTTCCAATATGTTCATGGGAACTGGACCAGGAAGTTTACCATCCTCCCTATTGGCGGGTCCCCCAGAGATTTGGGCTCTGGATCAACCCACCACTCCGGATGTCATACTTCCTCCGCACACGTCCGCGGTACCCAGTCCGGTGCTGTGCGATCCCAGCCACATGCGTTCCACATTGGTGAACGTTCCCCATTCGGCGTCACTCTTGAAAAAGTCTAAACTGGTCTGGGGCATGACTTTTACCCCCTTTAAAACCCAAGGTGAAGGGGAAGCAGCCTTACCTGTGGTGCGCGATATTGTTCGTTGCCGTCGATGCCGTACGTACTTTAACCCGTTTATCCAGTTTACGGACGGTGGACACAAATGGGTGTGCAATCTATGTGGGTTAAAGAACGACGTGCCCTCCTTTTTCGACTACGATCCCCACTACCAAACTCCCGTGGACCGATTCCAACGTCCTGATCTCAACCACGCCGTGGTGGAGTACTTGGCCCCTGCTCAATATATGAACCGACCACCCCAACCACCGGTGTACGTGTTTATTATTGACGTGTCCCACGATGCTGTACGCAACGGGTCCGTTGGGGTGGTGGCCCAGTCCATCTTGGATAGTCTGGACAGCATTCCCAACACCGACGGTCGGGTGATGGTATCTATTCTGACGGTGGATAGTGCGCTGCATTTCTATAGCATGACCTCGGAGAGTACCGAACCACAGATGCTGGTGGTAGCCGATCTGGACGAAACTTTCCTTCCTTTCCCCAGCCAATTATTGGTTAATCTGGCCGAATGCCGACCCGCCATCGAATCCCTTTTGGGACGTTTGGGAGAAATGTTCCAGAGTTCCACCTCGACATTTTTCGCCCTGGGTCCGGCGTTACAGGCGGCCCGGCGTCTTATCCAACATGTGGGGGGAAAGATCGTTGTGTGTCAGTCATGCCTGGCCAACCACGGCGCGGGGGCGCTTAAAAACCGAGAAGATCCCAAAGTTTCCGGGACTTTCAAAGAATCTGAACTGCTCAAACCCGCTGATGGCTTTTACAGTGCCTTTATTCAGCAAGTTTTGGGGTTACAAATCACTGTGGATTTTTTTATCTTTGCCTCGCAGTATGTGGACCTGGCTAGCACTATCCCGTTGGCCAAGATATCCGGAGGTAGTGTGCATATGTATCCTTCGTTCTTGAGCACCCGATCCAGTGATGTACACAAAGCACAGACGGAGATTCGCCGGTTCTTGGCCCAGGAGAACGGCTGGGAAGCAGTGCTTCGCATCCGGGCTTCCCCAGGTATTCGTTTCCCGGCATATTACGGTCACCACTTTTTACGGAGTACCGATCTTTTGGCCCTGCCCAACGTGACTCCCGACCATTGTTACGCTGCCGATGTGACTTTGGAATCGGATCTGGTGGGACAAGTCATGTATGTTCAGTCGGCATTATTGTACACTTCTGCTCACGGGGAGCGTCGTATTCGGGTGGCCACACTGGCATTACCCGTGGTGTCCCAGGTGCGAGATTTATTCCGGGGGGTAGACCAACTGACTACGGCGGTATTGTTGGCCAAGAAGGCGGTGGACCGTACTGTGTCATCTAAACTTGAGGATGCACGCAAGGCTGTGGAATACAAAACGCTGGATTTGGTTCAAGTGGACCGTACTGAATTAGGACTGGGTAATAGCACCTTGGCACAAATCCCGGTACCGCGTACTTTGAATTTAATTCCCCTTCTTTCGTTGGCTACACTCAAACACCCGGCCCTGCGCGCTACGAGTGGTATGCACATGCCCAGTGATTTGCGAACCTTTGCCATCTCCCAGGTGATGACGATGGCCCCTGAGGCCCTTTTGCCGTATCTGTTGGCCCAGTTTTATGCCTTGCATGAGCTGCCCCCCGAGGCAGGTCATCCGGATCTCCAATCCCAACTGACAGTGCTACCCCCTAGACTCAACCTCAGCAGCGAAAAACTGGCCCGGCACGGCGTGTTCTTGCTATTTAGTACCTGTGAGCAATTCCTGTGGGTAGGTCGGGATACTCACCCGGGACTTTTACAGGATCTGTTCGGCGTACAAAGTTACCCAGAGCTCACCAGTGGAAATTTGGTGCTGCCCGAATTAGACACGGATATGTCTCGTCGTACTCGTGCTATTATGCACCGATTGGAGGCCCGAATGCGGTTTGCCTTTTGCCCTACTTTGTACCTCATCAAAGAGGACGCACCAGCTCAATTGCGTAGTTTGTTCCATAGCCATCTGGTGGAAGATAAGACGTTGAGCATCATGAGTTACCAGCAGTTTTTGAGTCAGTTGCGGGAAAAGCTACAGAAATGAACCACTGAACGTTACTTTCATGGGGAAGGGGGCGTTGATGGGTCTGGAGATCTTCTAAAAGAATAACAAAAGATAGAAGAGGATTGAAGGAAAGGATTTTATGGCGATTGGTTGGATTATTTTTATATATTTGATATCTGGTATTTGTTGATCGATTTTTTATACGTTTCTTATTTTACTCACTCCCCGTTGCGAATGTTTTAGATCAATCGTCATTATTAGCTCTTGCTTAAAATTCATTGTGATTTTCAAAGACGTTATTTCTCGATAACGTGATCAAGTCTGCTCTCTATATTTTTTGGTTACTGCTGGTACTAATTGCGTTCGACTGTGCACATCTGACATTGGTTTTTTTTTTCGCTTCGTGTAGGAAAAGTAAAGTTTGGCAATTCTCGATGGATCACCCTTACTCTGTTTATCGCCTATCAACATTGGTCTGTTTTTCCATACATACCTATTTTCAAAGTGAATTATCCTGAAATATATCACCAGTGGGAAGATAGGAAATAAGGGGAGTGCTATACTGGTCCCAATTTACAAGCACTACATCGAATCCCATGGGTTACAAACAGTTACTATTCATAATATCTGACAATCTACGTCATAAATCTTGGATACGTTACCAAAAACTTTATGACAAAATAAAACTACAAAGTTGGTATCTTTCACTACGCCGCGAACCCTACTAAAATCCAAGCTCTTCTGAGCTAAAAGTTGTAACAATGAACAGCGAGTGCCCAATTAAGTTAATAATTGTTTACCAAAACTACTACAGAGAAATCAGTCATTCTATCCATTGAAAGTCGAACTAATCCTTTCAGGAAATGAGGTATATCATACTAGCATGTCATCAGTCTAGTCTAACACTTGCTAAACAACAATGCAATTACCACATTCCTTTTGCAACTAATGTAGTGCCTTTTCACGTAGGGTATTGCCCCTCCTCCTTGTTTCATCTTGGACGAATATGGTGTATGATGGGAATCGTGGACTCTCCATTTGTGTCTTGGCAAAAATAATGCCTTAGCAATCACTGTTGACGATGAATTCCACCCTAAACATTCATCCCGCAGTCACACTGGGGTTCCTTCAACCTTCACTGTGAACCAATATTTCTGCTCCTGAACATTAGTGGTGCTGCGACAGGGTACCCTTTTATTCGTAGTTGATTATGCATGACACAAAAGAATTGTAGTGGACTTCTTGGCTCTATACCCAGACATGATGTGAATGCATTGTCATTTAATACATAACTATGAAAGTAGCTAGCCACAGTCCTCTGCAATGGGAAACAATAGAATTTCATTGTAAACCATTTACCTACTGTCAAAGGAGGTTCCACAAGCAAGGGGTTTCTTTTCTAGTCATAATTGTTTAAGGGACCCAGATCACCCCCCCCCCTTATATTATTTAGTGCATTCTTTCAAGCTAGTCAATTTAAGGTATACTGTTCATAAATTTTCTTTTAACCTGCTTTCTGTGTTTTGCACACTCTATTGTATTTTATTTGTTCCAACTTTCACTCCACAGGTATTCATTTGCTGGTTACATAAATGTCATGTTGGTGGATCAAATACTTTCTGTGGTGCAGGCATCACATTTCAGAATCTATCACAAGTAGCTATCACTTGTGTGGATGTATAAGGACAAAAGTATCCATTTTTTTAGACATACTGTCCTTTATGTGAAAGCTCCAGCACTAGTCCTAGAAATTCCAGGAATAGTGATGACAGCATTTGATGAGTAGAGACATCCAAGCAGGCCTATGTAATGTCTGCCCATTGTTTATTTATTTTCAGTTGTTTTTCTGTCCCTACTCCATTTTGTATTTAAAGCTGTAAAAAAAATAAAAATAGGTTTAAAACCCTGGTTCATGAACTAATATTCCAATTTTAAGTTCCACTCAGGCATTTTCCAAAATTTCAGACACTGCCAGTCAGATAGAATTTTGGAAATGCTGTGAATCCCACTTGAACATTGACTATGACTAGCAGTCAATCATTAAAGTACTGGGTGTTCATGAATGTATAATATATATATAAACTGCCACATATTTTATAAAGAACACCACATCTGTGCTGTCTATTTTTTTTGTTACTCTTTGCAAAACGTTTAACAAGGGCTCAACATGTACAATGAGTAAAGTTAAAATAGATGCTGTTTGTTTAAACCTTGCGCCACACACGCCCCGAATTTTAACACACGTTATCCCCAACGTAATGACGTCATAAACACGTGATCGTTTTTCGTACTCGGCATTCGCCGGTACACTGCATTACCCAGAGAAGCAAAGGCTGACCAGCTGGATATTTGTAGCTGAATTCGTAGTCCAATACTGGATGTGGTCGTAGTTCCCCACATTGTATTCGAATGTTATCGGAGTTCATTAAGGGAAAGTGTATGCGCCCGTACTAGTTTTTTTTTTTTTTCATTATTCCTTTTGATGTTTGGTGCGCCCATTTGTATAGTTGAAGTTGACTCACCCTGGTGTTAGACGTTTAAGCTGTACTTCCAACCTTGTCGTTTTCTAGACAACCATGCATATGTTTACGTTTGCTCTAGTATTCTTGCTCGCCGGTAGCTTCACTCTTGGGATGACCCGGGATGGCCGAGCTATAGACCTGCTGCCAAATGATTACATTTCACTTTTGGCCGCTCGACAGCGAGGGTTTGTCAAAGCGGATTCTCTCGACACCAGCGACTTGGAAAGTGGTCTTTTCCATTGCGAGCCAGTGGGTGCCTGTCAGTCATGTACAGAAAATGAAATGATGGTAAGTCATAGTTAATATAGGATGAATCCCTGTTCCCGGAAGCGTCGCGGTTTCTGCGTGTATAGAGTATTCCAATGTGTAAGGTCCAGCACGTTAATGCCAAGGATTAGTGTTGTATTTCTTAAGCAATTTCACCTGACTGAACACTTTTTTTTTCTATGGTAACGTAAAATATCGTATTAGAATGCAAAGGCACCCTATTGTGCCAATACAGGAAAGAAGCAGCCTGTCAAATGCGCTTGGAATTCCGACACTCCTCTCGATAAACAAGATTCAAGTCTGCTCCCGTTGTACCAGCCGTGCGACCAAGTCAAATCGGTGTCCCGCTGGGCATTTTTCCGGTTCCAATTTCTCAACGTTTTTCTTTCAGTTCTGGCGTGTATGACCTTGATATGGCGACGTAGAATTTTAAAGGTCCAAAAGTACCGTCGGTTAAACCAACGCGTGGGTCGTGCCTAGTATCCCGAGGTAATGTCTCTTTCACCGCGGGAATTCATGCCAGCGGGCAAGCGGTGGATAGAATAACTTTTTTTATTTATTGAAGGAATGTCACGTTGAGCACTATGTGATTTGGCATATTCCGGTTGATATTTTATAGTATATTGTATAATAGAGGCGCCAGCTGTGTTGCTTAAACCCTTTTCATCACTCTCCTTCTCATCTGCTATTTTTCACGGGTCCCTGGAATAAACGGTGGCTACAGTGCAATACAAAATATCGTTACATCAATTCGGCCATTTTGCCCCCGACGTTACCCGATCTGAACCAGCTGGAGTGAAAACCATAATGATGACTATGCTATTTGCCAAAATTGGCTTACGTTTTGCCTTCTGGACCACCGAGTCAACTGGTACCCGCTGATCCTTTGTGTCCCAAAGCTAGGCGTGGGTACCAACTCAGATAGGATAACCGCTTTCTTGGAATCTCTTTTACAATAGGGTTTCACCTGGTTCTGGGCAGTTCAAAAGCTATTCTCATGCTTTGGTGGCGCTGTCCACGAGACCTTTTCCTGTTATCCAGTACCGTATAAATGTCCCCCAACCTGCCTTTGTGTGTTCCGAATACTGAAGGGTTTTACCTTATTCTTTATACGGTTTCACCATTTTCCGGTGTTCTTGTCACACTATCCATAGGTCGTGCTTATGGTTCTGACTGGCTCTGATTCAGACCCTTCATAATACTAGTATTTCATTTTTGGGAGGAGCTACCATTTAGTGCCTTTACCAGTGACTTGGCAAAGTTTCCCTTTTATAGTTACATACTTTATTAGATGACGTTGCCCCAAAAGATCTTTTTACTGCGACCCAGCTTTTTTTTAATTATTAGTTGTGTATAACAAATAAGGCATACGAGGGGAAATTTGACAGCATCAGTAAGGGTCATTAATTCACTGGGTTGGTACAAGGCAAGCCCCGACTCCACCCAACCAGCGTGGTCGATCTGCACCTTCTCACCAGTTCAATCGATGTTTGCACCCTTGGCGTACATTAACATCGTCATCCGACCGGTGGCGAACGACTCTCCCGTGACGTTCCCGAGTTGTGTGTGCCTTACCAATCGTATTGTCTCCTCGTTCCCGGTGCCCTACGCCCTCGGTTATCCTAACTCGCCCCATTCCTTTATTTTGGTGTTGCCACACAAAGACGTGACGGTGTTGTATTCGTTGTTGTTTTGGTTCCTCGTACTATCAACTTGTATATTTCTTTTTTTTTCTCGAATGAAAGTGTACGTAGTCTATGCTGAGTACGACATTGTACGTCATACTTGAGAGTGTAATATAAGTTTTTTTAATATCTGGCTGTCTCATTTTATTTCGTTACATTTTCCTATTTTTTAAACTTTACAGAGTAGAAGTCATTGGTCTATTTCTTATACACTGTAACATGATACACTAAAACTTGTGTGGCATTATCACTTTACCATCAGTTCGGAGAATTCCTTCTGGTCGATGGTCTAATCTTTCCTAGATACTGATCACGTTATTTAATCCTCACAACTGCCTTTGCTTTTTTCCCTTCTTGACAGTCATTTAGTAAACCCTGGCCCTACAGCATGTAAGTCAGTGGCTGGTGAAAACTGGCTCACCTTGTTGTATTAACCCAATTCAATTGCTAATGCTAGCATGGGTGATAGTAGGGTCGATCCCAACCTGACCACCATACAAAACTCTCCACACCGACCCAACGCCCGGGGTTTAGCGAGCGGCGGCCCTTCTTCACGTCCTGAAGGGAACTATCCGCAAAATGGAGGAAATACGCAGGATGACACTCCGATTCCTATCCCAACGCAATCGATCCTCCCACGGCTCACCGTAGCAACAAAAACTGGTCCAGGATGCCTTCCTTCTCCCGCTGATTCGACCTTACCTTCCTCGTCGGAGAGGGCAAGTCAAGAAGATACAAATGTTGAGCATACCGCCACGAACCACGAATCAGATACCGATTCAGAAGAGGATGATAATGTTCCACTGATACATTTCGTACCCTGGTATTACCGTCACCCGTTTCCCCCACCGAAATCTGGGTCACCCGTTTTACGTGTCCAACAGCTAGCATCCCGACAAGCACGTGTATCCTCCACTAATATGCCACCCTGCAGCTGGTCACATCCCTCGGGTCAATTTTCCGACAAGGGACCTGACGCCAATAGTGCCGCTTGTGACTCTTCCGTTGGAGACAGTCAGAATTCAGACGAGAATACGGATACGGATAGTGAAGCTGACCACGACTCTGGATTCGATCACGCTATTTCCCATCCGATGGTGGCCGGTTCATCCACCTTCAACTCCACCCGACAGTGTAATACGGTAGAAAACAATTTCACCCCAGGTCCAATACCGAATTTCAACTCCGTTCAGCACCTTACCGTGTCCCCTGATGAGAGGGTCCCGAACCAAGCGATATTGGATTTAACTTCACAATCAACTCCTTTTCGTAGGCCACTCACCGCGATTCGCATCGATCCAGCTGTTCATCTCATGAGTAGTCATAGTTCCACCGCTTCGATGCAGTTTTTGGACTCCCAAACTTCATCCCTGGGTCAGTCCACCTTGCCCTTGAGCTCTACTACAAGGTGGAACCGACCAATGATAAAACAGGATTATCGGCACTATCGGCGGAATATTAGTCGGTACCAGCAGGACGATACTTTACCACCGCCTGCCTACTCGGTAGATCAACTCCAGGCCTCAGCGATAAATCTCAATACCGGTAACGAAGGTGATCGGCTACTGCCACCTTATGTATGTACGCTACGAAAGGAAGGCCCCCTGTATATGAAGATGGAATTTTGGGATGATCATACCCGCGCTAAACACCGCATTTGGAAGTAAGTTATGGTTGCTTGCGTTATCCTCCCACCTGGTTAGATTAATTCTGACCGAAATCTACCCTTGTGGACTTTAGCCATTTTCTGGGATGTAGTTCTCTTGGAATGCAGTATTGGAGCGTCATTTGTTGTACCTAAACTTTGGTCCGTAGTGTAAGACATCGAGCGGTATTGCCAGATTTTTTTTACTCAGAAACCCGTATTTTTCATGGCTTTATGTTGTCACCCCTATTCACAACTACGATACCCGAAACTAACCTAGGTTGGATATGTAATGGAATCTATGCACTTGGCCTTTTTCGGGTTGACAATGATTTATGTAACAATACCATTTGCCCTTTTACTATAGAATGCGATATTTTCAACTGTGGGGCACTTGTTTGCGAGTATATCAACACAAACCAAAAGGTCAGGAAGACGATAGTCACCTGTTGTACAATTTCGGAACGCAAGAGCTGCACTCAGGCTTGGCCATGGAATACCGAAAACGACCCTACGTTTTCCGAATCCGCGTGGGCGGTTTCCAATTTCTAGTGCAGGCCAAATCGTCCCAAGAAATGGTGTATTGGATTGATGCGCTACACGCTAGCGCCAATATTGCCCTCCCTATCGATGATCGACATATTCCTCGGTTTACACCTTTGACACATAGACACCGACATCATCACTAGTGCCTGAAATGAACACGAGATTTGAAACCGCAAATATAATTGGAGAATGAATGCCTTTACCCGTTTTTTTTCGTCGTCAAATTGTTGTTGGATCATAACCATTAATATTACATCCTCTCGGGTTCGGCCTATTTATTCTATCAAAGAAATAATTTGATGTACAGTAAAGAAGGAACCTGTTCTTCTAATAATAAAAAATCAAATACAACACCGCAACACAGTGGGCTTGCTTACATTTTTCGGGCTCGCCAGTCGAGTAATTCTCCCCAGTTTTCTTCTTCATCTTCGCCACTTGAGCTATTTTCCTCAGCGTGCTGGGAAACCCCCACTGGCGATTGTGGTGTTGTTGATGACAGATCTTGGCTAATAGTCGCTGGGCCGCCGATGTCGGATTGGGTTCGTTTCCTACTAGAATAAAGATGGCGCAGACGGTCCGCCTTGGCTTCGTACGTTTGCTGGTAGACCAATTCCCGCTCCTGTCGCTCAATCCAGTCGCGAATTTCGTCAGCATCGTTTATCGTCTGATTACGTAGTTCGGTTTCCTGGAGTTCGCGCTGAAATGCTTCCCAGTCCGATTCTAGTGTTTGATCTTCATTAACTTGACTTGAATTATGTTGGGTTATTGTATCATGGGTCCGTGCCTCCAAAGGCCGGGTAACACCAGAAGTTGATAACGATGTGAGTTTAGAGGAGGGAGGATCGAAAAAACCCTCAGGTAAGGATCCCATTTGTAAGGACGAAGGTGGAACAGGGATGGCATGCGCATTAACCAATGGTGCCTGGTCGGTAATCTGGGAGGGTAAGGGCTGACTTTGGGAAAATGGACCATGTCGCACGAGTTGGAATTCAGCGTCTGGAGAGAGTTCAGATTTTAACCGTTTAGGGTGGGTTGACGTACTGGGCGAAACACTCGGCGGGATATGTGTTGCAGGCGGCAAGGGTGAGTCGTTGGCAGTCGATTCAGCATCGCTTTCACTATCACTAGCATAATCACCCAGCAACGACGCCAGTTTTCGTTTACCTTCCATGGACCAATGTGCACGCGAACGAACAGGACAAGAATAAAATGAATCTCTCAAGTCATGCGGTTGTAAAAGTAATATCAGAATTGAAGTAAATAGCGCAGGGTAAATGGTAGGTCTGCCTTTGGCACTCGGCAATTCTTACCACGTCACTGATGGAAAAGAAAAGTGTTATATTTTTTTTGATGGGCTTCATTCTTTTTTTATTTAATAAAGCAATATATGCCTTTCCAAACTTCGCTATTTTACATGGACCCACAGCTGGTTAGAAAACAGCATGCGCCACCATTTGAAATCGAATTGGGAAAACCGAGCCCACCAGGTGTTGTGGTCCAGCTGATTGCATATCACCGCTGTCAAACATTTTGAAAGATGACATTGATTTTTTTTTATTTACTTGTTCGCCATAAACTAAGCGATTCACACTTTTCGATGAATATATAGCAGTTACTATCCAAGCGCCGCTATACAACTACATCAATCAGTAATCCGCCGCCGATGCCATACAGATTCGGTTGATATCATCTAGAGTCAGTTGGGCCACAAGCTGATCTGGATTCACAGCGGAGGTACGTAGGACGTAGTCCGTATCTTTTCCGAGTGCTCTGCGTGACAGGAAAACCAGAACGCACCACAAATCGTATCAGCCAGTTAGTAAAGGCATAATCAGTAACCACCCATATCAGGTACTATAGATTAGAGCTAGTAACAACCACGAACGTAAAAAAAAACAAACAACCACCATTTGCAATTTTGGACTTACTTGATAGCGGTGCTCACGGGTTGCCGGAGTCGCTGGTGAAATCTCTGCAGAACTGTAAGAAATTCTGCGCTAGAAACGCTGATCCGTGGGTTAACGTGCGGCGTAAACTGTAATAATGCCAGAGGGCGCTGATATCCCCAGTATATCAAATTTCATCGAGTGTAACACAATCAAAATTGACACGGGTTACTGTTACTTTTTTGCTAGATGAAGCTAATGTTACTTGTTAATCGTTGTGATCCAAAACGATGTGGATATGCAACTTTGCCAATGGCCCACATGGATGAAATGATGCATTCGAGTTGAATAACTCTTCTAGAAAAATAGAAAAGAGGGGTCGTGGTAACTTACCTGGCGAATCTCAACGCTGGCATCTACTGGTAAAATCTTTACCCGCCCAGCCGCCTCTAGCAGAAGGGCGAATATGCTACCCCATGCACTATTCGGTCTTTTAGGCGGTGTCACATGGGACTGTGGTGCAATAAATCAGAATATCAATTCCATTCCATCGCAACCCAAAGGAGAAGATAAATAGAGAAGGAGTATTGAACACAATTAGTTTTCTACAATTGACCACAAAGGCTACTTTGGGAAGAGATGACCCCGTAAAATGTCATTGATGATGGAAGATACTTTATACCAAAATGTATCAAGAATCCCAATAGAGTTTATTATTGCATAGGGTGCATTGTCCAAGCCCAAGCGAACGTGATGACACCACAACTTACCTTGACAAAATCTTCTGGCAGAAAAATATTCAATTGTACTCGCCCATATTCGTAAAGGTTAGCCTGATCTAAAGAGTCCGCCACCATGTGAAATAGCCAACTGTAATGGGTCTTCTCTGCCTTGAGAGCACCCGTGAGCATTAAACTACTCGGTTCTGGGAGTGAAAGCGTGCCGTTACGGCTCGAAGTAATATGGGGAGTAGATCGATTCATACTCAGAGTGAGGCGCGTGGCGGTTAATATCAACTGTACCGAAGACCAGCTTCAATGCCGAATAGCTTCCGGATGAACATCTGGCGTCTTGCTTGGTTTACTCAAACGAAACATGTAAATGATAAACGCGACAAAGTTCAACTTACCAGTGTGCGCCATCGATGGAAATTCTGCCAATTCACTCGGTTTTTGACGAATCTGGGAAAGATATTCTTGGCAATAACGACCGTGGGGTAGGGAAAACTTGTCGGGATACTCTCGGCATATAGCTTGTAAATACGAGTCGAACTGCGTTTCGTTTTCGACGGCGTATATGTGTTGGGGCTGGTATTGAAGCAATACATGTGACCATAGTCCTAACCCCGGAAGCATATCAATGATACACTTGTTACGAATGTTTTCCTCGCCAATATTTTCCGCCACCGCCTCAAGATGGCGCAAGTCTGACCGGTGCAAAAGTTCGTAAACACATTAAACAAAGCGGCGGCATAATAAGAAAGTCATAAGAAATACCCTGGGATGGTGCAGGAATGATGGTGGCAAAATTAGTTAAGAACATGGGATTGATGTCGTTGGAAACCAAAGAATTCATTGCGTACACTGGGTTATTGGTACATATGTTGATACGGTCAGTCGACCGTTGAACACCTTGGATACCATGTAGCAAGTCCTGATAGTTTATATCTGACTCTTTTTGTTTCTCCCTCAGCTGTCCTGTTAAAGAAGGTAAGGTGGTCAGCAATTTTTGCCGCGTGGGAGTGGGAGTGTTGACTATTTACCTAAACGGTCACCTTGGCTAATGACCAAACGGGATCGAGAAATCCGCTTGGTTTTCTGTAATTGTTTGAGAACAACTGACGGTTTGGGAAGTAACGCCATGTTATCTTTATCTGGTCAGTCTCCTGGCTAATCACTTTCAATATAGAGGAATGACCGCCAATGGAGTTTTAAAAAAGAACAGAGGACAAAAGGTGATGTAAATATCCTTCTTTTAGGATATTCGTGCTCAATCAAGAAAAGTGCGAAATTATGAGGTAGTCCCGAGAAAAATAGAACAAAAAGTGAATGTTGATCTGGTATTAAGCCAGTTAAAGCCATTTTCAGGTAACTCGTAGGTACTCAATTTTGAAATACCAGAGAGTGCGGCCAGGACTGCTTCATTGATTACCGAACATCAGCAGGTGCGAATCTTTGGTGGTGTTTACTGACGAATTCCTTTGTTCCGAGGCAGCTCCAAGAATCTCCCCCCCCCCTAACATACTTCTTTTTTTTTTTTTTACAACAACCACCCACATTTGGTGCCAACCCCAACGTCATGTTCCGCGCCTATCCTCTCTTATTCCGTTACCATTCCCCCGTATCTCCTTGTATTGCTGGTGTCCGTTTTTGTAATACTTTAGGCACCATGGCGTTTAGTCGAACGAAACCTCCCTACCCTCCTTTGGTGGGCACTACGAAACCATCTTTTGCTTATGTTACCATCAAAGACCGTATGCCGGTGATTGTAGCCCAAGTAGTAGACACTGTGTACCGAGGCTACATGAACCTGGAAACCAATCCCACCAATCAGGAACGTATCCGCGAGGCCAAGAGGATCGTAGAGGAACTGGGTCGACTAAGATACGAGATGCAAACCGACAAACCCTTGCGTCCGCTGGAGCCCGATAGTCACCCAGACTTTGAGCACTGGAACAAAGTGCTGGCGCACGAGTTGCCGGGAAATACGTGGTACACCGCGTCTTGGCTTTTCTCCGAGTGCTACATGTACCGGCGGATATACCAGATGTTCGCCCATACCACCCACTGGGCTACTTATGACTACTTTGCAGAGTCCAAGCAATCAACCTTCTACGCTTCGCATAAAGCGGTGGGAGCCTTGGCCGAACGCATACTGACCATGGTCAATGACCTACGAGCCTCCGAGGAGGCCGCCACACCGGAAAATCGAGAGCTGGCCTTTAAAGAGCTGGCCCAGGCCAGTTTATGGGGCAATCGCACTGACTTGTCCCTCTTGGTGAATCTCAATCTCGCCGACATACACACCATCCAGAACGGTAACGACAAGGATGTGGAGGCTTACATTCTTGCGAATGACCTGCCCATGTGGTGGCAAAAGGTACAACTTTGGAAAGGCGAGCGTTTGGACATTGTCCTGGATAACGCCGGGATTGAGGTATTTGCTGATATGGTGTTCGCCCATTGGATGGTTCAGGCTGGCTACTGCGCTAAGGTGGTATTCCACTGCAAGGCCATCCCGTGGTTTGTATCCGATACCACTGTGGACGATTTCCACTGGGTGGTTAATACTTGCTACGACCGTTTCCGCTCGGCGGGTTACCATGATTTTGAGCATCTGAGTTCCCTTACCCAGTTGGCCAAACAATGGCAAGCGTACCTGGCCAACGGGACATGGGAACTGCGTGTTGATTCCTTCTGGACCTTGCCTGACCCCTTTTGGAACCTACCCGTGGTAGCGCCGGGGTTGCACCAGGATTTACGACAAGCCGCCACGGTAGTATTCAAAGGCGATCTGAATTATCGTAAACTGATGCACGACTGCGACTGGCCTAGCACGACACCGTTTTCTGAAGCCATCGGTACATTGGCAGAAAACGGCACGCGCTTGCCTGTTGTGGCACTTCGTACCTCCAAGGCAGATCTTATGGTCGGAATGCCCAAAGGTCGTAAGGAGGAGTTGGATGGTTTTGACCCCAAGTGGATGGTTAACGGCAAGTACGCTGTGATACAAGCATCATTGGAATAAATCCATGTATGACGTTACCTATGGCATAGTGCATGGTCAACGAGGAATGACTTTAGGTTCGACCTATGAGTTGCACCGTTCAAAAATAATAACGATATCCAACCAGATTAACCGTTTGATATTAAACTAACTTCCTCGCTACTTCATTTTTAATTGAATGAGCTACTAGATAGTCAAGGCTAGGCAAACCCTTGAAATTCTTCCTAGAAAAAAACATGCACTGCTGACGAGCTTGGAGTAAAGTGGTTCCACGACTAACGTGTTCAACGAGCTGGTTTTATCTCAATCCCACTTAAGCAACTTCACACCAGTGGCTCACTTAGCTTATCATCGTAGTCGCATATTTCATAATGGTCAAAATTAGGAAAATTGGGTTTGCAGACATGCAGGAAATACTTTTTGGTAGTTGCAAAACAGCTACGATAATTCGCGAAAAAGAATCCGAGAAACTAAGCTACACGGTGCCACGCGAACTCCACAATTAAAAGCAAGTGAAAAATAAGGAGGGTGGTAGTTCGTTTCTAAAACCTTTAGTTCCAGCCCATTGGTGGTGGCCACATCACACCGTGCTACCCCATGGTCTATTGTGGGTCAAAACTCGCTAGATTGTTCGCTTCCTTCTACTTCAAGGGAAAATGCCCACCTTCACTATGGAAGGGTTCAAAATACCAGGGCTGTTCATGGTAACACAATCATCATCTGCTGTTCAACACGCACACCCGTCTCTAGCATGACCCAGTATCATTGGATCCTATTGCTATTCGTATCACTGCAAGTCCGTATACCAATTTCCCTCCCTCCCCACCTCCTTCCTTTTCCCGATTATTGAACCTCTAACCCTTTAACAGCTATGAGCTATAAAATAGCAGAGACCGGCTCACCTTCCCCAACCCGCATGTCTTTCTTCTCTTTACTCACTTATTTTGTTTACCTTTGCCCGCTTTGCTCCTTTCAAGCTCCTCGTCAATACTAATCTGCCTATCATTTTTACCCAACTACAGGCCAAAATGCGAGTGTCTCTTCTAGGTTTGGGTATCTTGGCGTACTGGTTGGCTCTTTCCCCGAGTGTGGTGGCTATCGAACCGTCGGTTTGCTCTGATTTTCGACAGGAGATGTCCCCCGGGACTTACAGGTAAGGCAATTAGTATATACTCCTTGCGAACTAGTCACTGCGAGTGACGCCACTGTGCTTCAGAGAAACTGACTGTTGGCTATTTAACCTTCATACTATGCTTTCACTCTATTCGGCGATAGTCAGACCACTCACTAACACATCTCCTATGTTCATCATTGCACCATATTTTTCTCCATACTTTTTTATAAGCACTGTAGAGCCCACGAGGATTGATTATCAAGATAGTGTGCCCTTCATTGCCTGACATGCCTGCCACTTTTTATGCGAAACGGTAGATTAAGTCTCTCAGCCATGACGATCTGTTGCCATTATATCCTGCGGCACTGAGACAACTCGGGTACCTGGTTTATCGAAGTCATATGGATACCTTCAAACTCAAGACGGAACATTATGGAGTTGCAAGACAGGAACTCTATTCTAACTACCATCATTCCCCTGTAGCACATAGCGATGGACTCTCCATAGTCGATGAGAAACTTGAAACGTTCAAGTCTCTACCAGCTGAAACCACCCCCACGGCTCCCATGAATGACAACATGCAAGATGCTGTTGACAATCTTGGTTTCAAATATTCCGTACACCATTTCGTGCAGCTAGTGATTGGTCTACCCGAGAAAAGTGCGAAACGAATAATGGTAGACTAGCAAACATTGTCGGACATGGACCTGTTGGATCCATCTCCAACATTTTTCCTGCTACGATATAAGAAACCAATGGAAGCGTGGACCTTGCTTAGAGAAATTTATGAGCGTTCGGTGGATCACCACTACCATACAGCGGTTAAACGTACTCTTGGGTTAATTGCCGATACTTACCCAATGTAATGGACTACGAGTTTGAATATTGCCTCTGCCGTTTCTTATGGTATCATATGATCAGTGTTCATTGCGAATTTGGAAAAAGTGCCGAGGTGATGCTTCTTTCCGAATTTTTTTACAGGTCTTTCCCTAACTGATGGTAAAGTGGTAGTTAGTGATTTGATAAGGAAAATTGGGGTTAGCGATCATAATATTAATTTTTTTTCAGAATATTTATATAGGGCAACATTGGATAGTTCGTTTGGGAATATGGGTATGGTTCAGACACTAATTACTACGGCTCTATTGCTACCATCTGGGATGACATCGGAAGAGGTTAGGAAGACAATTTTCAGTAAAGTGGGACACCTACATCCACCCAGTGGATTTAAATTTCGAAATATGGTAATGGAAACCCAGAATTCCAAAGTGATATATGCCAATGTGATCATTGATGGATTGGGTATGAGCGAGCCTTTGAATATATTCACAGCGATGTGAGTGTTGCTTAAAGTTGATTATTTTATTTCAGTATTTTTCAGAGGAACCTTATCTCGTTTCGTTATTTCCCAAGGTTTATTAAACCGCTGCAGAGAGTGACTCTAGTAATTACTATTTCTACTGGAGGTATTCGTTTACTTTGCTAGTTTACCATACACATCTAGTGTGGGTTGGATAAAGCGAATTCCTATTCCGAATACATTCATTAATATCAAAAGTTGGTATCACTTACTGAAATGGTACGTTACCACGTAGAAAAAACTAAGTGTTTAAACGAGACAGCTAGGGGTTGCGTAATCTAGCAGAGTGGTGGATGTTACGTTTACTCTAACACCACAATAGGAATCGCACTACGCCTTCCACGTGGTAAATAATAGCCACTTGAACTATTATATCTCATTTCGACAGTTGTACCCTTTGTTGGTTGCACTGACTATCCTTCCCCTCAACACTATTATCACAGTCATTGGCAGACACTATCCCAGTCCATCGTACGAACAGCTTTTTTTTGAAAAATTGCTGAATGCTGTAAGGCGTTATAGGCTTGTCTTTGTTTTTTTTTTTCTAAAACGGTCCTCCTCGCACTTAGTTGTGCTGGGTCACTGAAGCCAAGCCGCTAGGTGGAACGAGGTGGGGGATATAAAAACAATTGGGACAATATATTGGGTACAATTAGCATAGGGATGCGCTTATTAGTACAAGGCCAAAGACCAGTTGGTTTCAGTGTTCCCCTGAAGTATTCTACCAAACTTTGCCACTACAGTGAGTGTTCTGCGTTTCTCTTGTGTTTCGCCGCTGTATTCAGTTTCTTTGGACTAATCCATCACGACCAAAGGCTATCTCACCTTCTCCACTGATACATAGAAACCCACCTTGTTATTTTTTTTCTGAACAGCCCGTTCTTGTATCCTGTGTACTCTATTCGGATCTGCCTTGTATTGTTCTCTTTTTATAGGGACTTGCAGAGATGTGTGCATTTAGGCAACTTCAGCCTGTGTAACCTAATCCCCCTTCTTTTCGCCTTATTTCATTTATTTTTTTTTAAAAAAAATTGTAGCACCAAGACAGGACAGGTAATTCCGATTCACTGACTACGGCCACCACTATGGCTTCCACGGACACCATTCGTCAGCGCAAGCCCGTCTCTTTGTCCCTTTTTGGACACTCGTCGGAGGACGACAATAATGGGGAAACCCTCCTCACGCCCGAGCTCGATCGACGTAACGGCAAAGGTCATGGAGGGCATTCTTCCCCTCAGCTATCAAACTGGCCCACTTGGTTGGGTCCCATTACCCAAACCCAGCTGATAATCATTGCCGTCCTGACCGTGGTAGGTGCCTACTACCGTTTGTGGCAGTTATCCAATCCGTCCCAAGTGGTGTTCGACGAAGTCCACTTTGGAAAATTCGCGGGCCACTACATTAACCGTACGTTTTTCTTTGATGTCCACCCGCCCTTGGCCAAGTTGATGTTCGCCGGTATGGGTAAATTGGTGGGTTACGACGGAAAATTTGACTTTAAATCCATAGGTCTGGACTACTTGGCGGCCAAGGTGCCCTACTACGGAATGCGCTTTATGCCGGCGTTTTTAGGTCTCCTCACTATTCCCATTTGCTACCTAACGGTCAAGTTTAGCGGCCATAGCACCGAGGCGGCGGTCCTGGGCGCCCTGTTGATAACCTTTGAGAACTCACTGGTTACTCAATCCCGCTTAATTTTACTGGATTCTCCGCTTATCTTTTTCACTACCCTGACTGTGTTGATGTGGACCAACTTTTGTAGATATCTACGTAAACCCCTGACCAAGTGGTGGTGGATCTGGCTAAGCCTT
Source organism: Dispira simplex (assembly GCA_027478255.1). Taxonomy (NCBI): domain Eukaryota; kingdom Fungi; phylum Kickxellomycota; class Dimargaritomycetes; order Dimargaritales; family Dimargaritaceae; genus Dispira; species Dispira simplex. The sequence goes on along the minus strand of JAOPJG010000245.1, from coordinate 12,389 downwards.
ACCGGGATCGGCATGGGTCTGACATTTAGCTGCAAGTGGGTGGGTCTCTTTCTGGTGGCCACCATCGGCGTGTCCACTCTTAAACAGCTATGGGATCTAGTTTGTGACCTACGGGTTACCCCCAAACAGTTTACGCAGCAGTTTTTGGCCCGTGCGTTGTGTTTGATTGTAATACCTATTTCTATTTACGTAACCATCTTCCAGATTCATTTTATGGTATTACACCGTACTGGTTCTGGAGCGAGCTTTGTGAGCCCCGAAATGCAGAGCACCCTTCGAGGCGCCTCCAAGGGATCCACGCTGCGTGACGTGTACTATGGATCGATGGTCAATATCCGTCATGATGCTTCCAACAAAGGTTGGCTACATTCCCACCCTCATAGCTATCCACGTGGCAGTAAGCAGCAGCAGGTCACACTGTACCCGCACCGTGATGAAAACAACGATTGGCTGATCACTAAAAGCTTGCAGGGTACCAGAGCTGAGCAAAATGCCACCCACCCGCCCACGTTCGAACCCGTCAAACACGGTGACATCGTGCGTTTTGTGCACACTGGGACCGATCGTCGGCTGCATAGTCATGACGTGCGTGGTCCCATCTCCCAGGCGGACTATGAAAATGAAGTGAGTGGGTACGGTTGGAAAGGGTTTGCTGGGGATGCCAATGACCACTGGCGAATAGAAATTGTGGGCCACGATCCCGAAAATCCGAAATCCGAGAAGCGCATTATGGCCATCGAAACCCGTTTTCGATTGGTGCACGTTAACCTGGGTTGCTACTTGTTTTCCAATAGCAAAAAATTACCCGAATGGGGGTTCAATCAGACTGAAGTGATCTGTATGAAAGATGCCAAAGTGCCCAAGAGTACCTGGCGTATCGACCGCAACACGTATGACTTGGCCCCCGCCGACGCCCCCAAGGTGCGTTTCAGTACCCCTGGTCTCTTCTCCAAAGTAATCGAGCTCAGCCAAGTCATGTACAGCGTCAACGACGGACTTACCTCGTCCCATCCGTTCGACTCCCGTCCCGAAGCCTGGCCCTATTTGCGTCGTGGTATCTCCTTTTGGAGTAGAAATAATCGGCAAATCTACCTGCTGGGCAACCCTGTGGTGTGGTGGGCCAGTAGTGTGGCCGTGATATTGTTCCTGTTGGTGCAGGGCATTCTACATTTTACCGACATTCGTGGTTTGACCAATCCCGTCAAGTGGAATACCATGCGCACCCAGTACACTGTCAACGTGGGGTTTGCCGTAGTCGCTTGGGCTTTCCACTACCTCCCATTCTTCATTCTCAAACGCCAACTGTTTTTGCACCATTACCTTCCCGCGCTCTACTTTGCCATCCTAGCCCTAACCTTTTCGTTGGACGCGGTGGCCGGACGCTGGAACGCGCGCGCCCGTGCCCTGGTGTACGGTGTAGTGGCCTTGATGGCCATGGTTTACTTTTCCACTTATAGTCCCATTACTTATGGGACTCTATGGACCCGTGCCAAATGTAACGCCGCCAAGATGCTCCCCACGTGGGACTTTGACTGCAGACTTCCCCCGGTGGATAAAGCAACAACACTCGCCGAGGAACGCTCTACAGCCTCCCAAACCCAGGCGCCAGCCAACGACAAACCCCTGCGTCGTCGCCAACATCCGCATGGTGGGGCGGTAGCTCAGAACAATGCCGACGACGTGGACTAGTTGGAATCCTCCAGCAGTTCTGTGTGCTCATCGTTAGTCTTAATGTGTGTTTTTCTCTTTATGAATGATTTAGTCACTGGTATTCTAATCTGGAATTTCTATAATATGTTTTAAAATAGTGATTATACGAGTTGGGAGACTGGAGTTACTGGTAGGGATATTGGCCCTAAATACTACCGGGGTAAGTACACCGGTAACGGAAATAGTGTACCCTGTTAGCTTGGGAATTGGGATTATTATCCCACCTTTTCCAACTGGACCAGGGCATGATTATGTATTACCGTATTAAAACGAGTTTTCCAAAAATGAATAATCCTGGTCACCGTTCTCAGCGGGGCGTGACAGCGGTAAACGGACAATGTAATAGCTGGGGGAGATTAAGATAATGGATTTAAGCTATTATACCATGTAAGTTTAGAGCACCTTCGAATTATCAATCGTATCATTACTCGCAAAAGCACGCTTCCGCCGGGTTTCAGTGGCGACTTAACCAAAAGAGCTACATGTGTAACATTTCCCATTGAGCCACTCGCTTATTCATTTTTGTTTACATTTTCTTACCTCCACCAATCAGCAGTGAGAAAAGAAATGGAGTAGGAGGAACAAAGTGGTGGTGTTAGATATCGCTATGTGGAGTGATATCTACAAAACGAAACAACCGGGGTTCCCATAGTAAAACATACTGTTATTGCTCTATCTATTTAAGGTTTTTTAAGGCATAATATATACTGAGCAAAAGTTAACCATTGTCCACGGTTTTCTTTTACTTGCGTTTTATTCAAACGCCGTCATTACTCCCTAGACAACATTGTCCATTCTCTCATATATTTTTTTCCTCTATTATTCTCACTTTTAACCAATCGCTATTGCGTACGCCTTGTAACGCTAGTTACCACAACGCTTTGCCCATTCAACACATCACGCCTACCGAAACATTGTTTTGACCTTGGAACAAGTACGTTGTGTTTCCAAAAGTAGACATATCTTTTACAAGATACTTGCTTCAAAGTACGGTCTGCCTTGCGAATTGGGCCACAATCGAATGCCTTCTTAGCTCTACCCACTTGACCTATTGTACGCCGTGCATTTCAACACCACAATGATCAGCAGTACCGGTAAAAAGCGTACCAAGCGAAACATTCGGCGAAAAAGCGTACCGGCCACCTTTCAGGGTATAACTGAGAGTCCTGAAACGCCCACCGTTAAACGTTCTGCACGCGAAGAGTCCGCCCATAGGAACGCAATTCGCTCCGAATCGAACAATCCGTCGTCCCAACTGTACCCAAGGAGGGTCTCGGTAAGTAGCGACAAGGAAGAAAATTCATCAGGTGGTTCAGGAGAATGTTTATATATATTCCCAAATATTTTGTACTGGTACAGATTTTTGGGCTTTCAGAGTGTGACGAGGTATGGTGGTGTTGCATTTTTAGCCAAGTTTTTTATTCCATTTCTTAGCGACATCATTTAATTACTGGTATCACTAGAACTGGTATTCTACAGCTGTCGGGGTTTAAGACCACACTAACCACTATTTCGTTTACCCTTTTTAATTGACGCGTAACATGCTCTATCATTACTGGTGGGGTATCGCGAATCTAACCCTTCCAACTGATCATTTCGATTCCCCAGGGGCCCGCCCTTATCCCCCATCACAACGATTCGCCCATTCCCGCTGCAACCAGGACACCTGGTAAACCGTTACCTGACGACACATATGATTCCGACCAGGAACTGGCTCCCTCGTTAGGGGACATTACCACCACCACCATTACTATGAATTCCCCCATTATTTTGCCCACTCCCGTGCGGTTGGGTAAGTTCACCTCAGAAATGGACACTGTTCAACTGGATACACCACTGAGGGGTATTTTGAATTACCGTGACCCTGTCACCCCCCACGATGTGACAAGGGAGCGACGCAAACAAATACGCAAATCGTTGAACCGGAGGGTGAGCTTTGCCGCCACGGCCCATGTACGGTTGTTTGAGAAAGAGCAAGACGAGTGGAATTCAGGGTCGTCCTTTTCCGACGGCAATCCGTCCTTTGACGCCAGTTTGATGGGGTCGTCCCTTTCACAAGATACTCTGGAACCACCCGTGTCTGTAGCACCTACCAATCGGTTTCAGTTACCAGACTTGGCGACCACGGCCGGAAGCCAACTTGAGGACGACTTTTCGCTTAATTTGTCATTGGATACTAGTCAACTCTTACCTCCTTGTAGTGTGGAATCCCCCGTAGCTCGCTCCAGTAATGACGAGAAAGTGGTGCGGGTGGGTCTCTTTGGTCCATTGGCCTCAGCTTATCCGCAAGCGGTTGATCCACATGTACCGGTCGAACTGGACGAAGACAGCGCTTCCAGCATGTCTTTGGTATCCAACGGAAGCATGGGTTCACCAGTTTGGAATCCCGTGTCGTATTACCCTGACGACGATTCACTGGATGGGTTAGCCAGCGGAGAGGATGAGGACATGAGCTTGGTGACAGATATTATACCCATAGATCCAGTAACTTACTCTGTTCCTAGCTCCGTTCAGGAACGTCCCATCGCTTCCCCAACGCAGACCATACCCCAAGATGCCACAATGGATATAACCGAGTGTGTGGGTGGGATCCGTGGGCCAAATACATTAGCGGTTGGACCAGTAGTTAGCTCTACAACGGCCAAGACTTTTACCAATATCCCCAGGGCTAGCCCGAACGTCGACCTCACCTCAAGCCTTACCATGGATATGACGGAATGTGTGGGTGGAATCCAACCTTCAGATTCACCGAGCTCTACGCAACCAGTGCCTGATACCCCTCTAGCCATATCTTCCCCTGTCGGACAAGGCGACGTAGCTACTTTAGAATATACCATGGAGATGACAGAGTGTGTGGGTGGTATTCAACCTGTGGATACTCCGGGCACCGCCCAACCAGTGACTACTACTCCCTTGTCCGCTCCTTCCTCCGTTGGGCAAGACGACTTAACCATCTTAGATTTCACCATGGACATGACACAGTGTGTGGGTGGTATCGTGACCACACCCATTTCCACTACAATGACGTCTACAACGCCAGCTCAGCAGGACACTAACCCCGTATTATTACCACCACAATCACCCACAATAGCCTCGATACCTTCTCCTTCGCTATCCACTCCTAGAGGCCCAAGTGGACCCACCGATGACACCGAAGTGGTCACCATGGATTTAACAACCTGCTTGCTACAAACCATCCCTGCTACTCCTCACCGCACCACGTCCTTGAGTCCGTCTCTTCTTGTTATACCGGATCGAGAGAATTCGGCAACCGCCTTGGAGGAACAAGTGGATATAACGGAATGCCTGGGGAATATCCAATCCACTATTCCATTACGCCAGGACTCATCTCCACATCCATCGCCAAGGATTGTGGTGCCAACTTCACCTTCCATAGTTAGCACTCCCATAACACGAAAGGGTGACTCCGATGGCAAGAAGGACACGCCCTTTACAAAAACTTTATCTTCTCCAAGTCCAATCCACTTATCATTACATTCTCCGGCACCTATCACTCCTCAGCGTACCTCCAGGGGCACCAAGCGCTCCTTACCAGTGACCACTCCCGCGGACCAAAAAACTCCCACCACACCGGTATTGCCCGCTAAAAAACAACATCGATCAGTACGCCGAAGTCTTGGGGAAAGCTTTATCTCACCCCCACAGCGCGCTGAGCGCCTCACAGCCAAGGAGCTGCTACGACGTCGCACCGTGACCGCATCCGTCAGTAGTCAAACACCTTCACCTTCGTCGCGTCTTCGGGGCAATGTCACACCTGATTCCCCAGCCCAGGTAGCTTCACCAGAACCCGCTGTCACCTTGCTCCCTGATGATTCCCCACAAATCACCCCGCGGTCCAGTCGACGTACATCCCGTCGTCGGTCGTCACTGATGTCGGCAATAAATTCCCAGTCCCCTTTAACACCGTCGAATAAACGTAATTCGCAGGCATCTTCGCTAGTGTCGCCGGTAAGTAATAGCCCTCCGCAAATGTCCACCGGGGATGATGCTGCACACACACCTGATAAATCAACCCCCAGCAAAGCTGCTCTGGGCACCCCCAGTGCCGTGACTCCTCTCTTCCCTCACAACAGACTCCAAACCACGGCGGAGAATTCGCCCGTCTCGTCACATCGTGGGTCCTTGGTTGGCTTAATGCACTCTATCAAGTCACCGACCGTGACAGTTTATCCTGTCGACTCGGCTCCTATCACTACTGCTCCCCCGGTCCAATTGGCCACGGAAATACCCTTCGATATTCCCTCGGACGAAATACCTCTTCCGGATCCGGTTACCTTTGTCGAATTTTTGGAACTCACCGGTATCCAATTTATGGACGACCTCTACCCGACGGTCATCCCCCGACCCGTTGCTCGAAACAACACCACCCCAGAACGGTCAAGTTTACATGATGCCGCCAAAGCCTCAGTGGCGTTATTCCCAGAATGGGAACTATACCAATTTCTTTGTGGCGAGTTGGAACAGTACATTGACAAGGGACAACAAGCCGTGGCCAAATCGGAAGGTACCTTTCGGGTGAATAACCCTTCGAGTATCCTCGATTACCTGTTGGCTCCGGGATACGAACGGTTGCATTTAGAACTGGATTTCAAACTACTCAAGGAACACGCCCGGTTGCAATCCAAAAAGATTTGGTATACGTGGCGGGAGATGCTCTTGCAACCGGTGCTCAAATCGTATAAACAAAGTTTGCAGAGTTTACGGGATGACCAACAGACCATTCGCGGGTTCAAAGAATCAGTCCAGGATTCGTTACCGATTTTGCGGCGCTACCAGGATAAGTTAAGACAACAAATACAAGCGGTCAAGGATCGTAAACTGACACTCCAAAAATGCGACCAAGAGGAACTCCAGGGGCTTCGAGAGGCCATCCGGGAACAATCTCAGGTACTCACCTCCTGCGAGGATGAATTCATGCGATTGCAACGTGAACAACAGGACAAGGCACAAAGACTGGAAGATTTGAAACGACGCAAGGCAGAGTTGAAACAGGGTATCACCCAAGCTCGGGAAACCCTGGCCCAGAATACTTTTTACACCATTGCCAACCTCCAGGAACGCAAGGAAAGACTGGACACGCTATGTAGTTTACACGATGTTCAACTGTTGGAACTCACACCAACGCGGTCCCACTGGTGTTTCCGACAACGTTTGTTACTAACGATGGATCGCACTACGACGCCCACTCTCAATCTGGCACTGGCAACACCCGATGCACTGATGATGACCAAGGAAGGAAAGACTAACACCGTCCGCTCTCTAGGAGAGACGCAGGCGGTGTGGGCACGCATGTTGCAGGATATCGAAACCCGGGTCAATATTATCACAACCCATCGGTCAGTTTACGAACGCGTACAATCCCTATTGGACGCCTGGCATCACCTAGATGAATTACAACGTGACGTGGCCAAGGTCCAGGTGCGTTCGCCTACTGTACTGAGTTATGTCTCGGAAACTCAATCATTGCTTATCAAGGTTTTGTTTTCCCATTATGGTTCCGACTGCCGGTTTTATATTTCATTTTGGTTGCGTTCCCCCGTGATCACTTATCCGCCCCAAAATCTCGAATGGGATTTAGAGAACGTGTACGGTAATACCAGTCTGACTATGCTCAAAGATTGTATAATGACGACCGGTCCATGGCCACCAGGGACCTTTTATCCATTAGCTAACGCTTGTCGTCAAGTCCACACTATGCTGGAATCCCTTCCCATTACCAAATATTAGAACCCGTGGGGTTATTGTGACTCTATTTTACTTTAGCCCGATATTTCGCCCAACATGCACAGATTTTTTTATTTATTTGTTAGACCCCCCCCCTTCTCCCCCTAATGAATCCTCTGTAGCTTCCGTTTTCTCTCTGTGTTACGTATTCCCCTCTACCTTCCAGAGTTAGTATTCCACCCTCCTTTCCTTATGTCTGTGATATTCTCAGACTGTCTATATTCTTTACTACCCTTAATTTCCATGATATAATGTGTTATGATAGGAAGATTGGTATCCATGTCCCACTATTATATACAGTTTTTAATGTATTCTGATCCACTTTTTTCTTCTGGTAAAATTGCATTGTTATTTTTTAAAAAAAATTACACATGAAATAGTCGTAATTAAAACACTGTAGTTTTGTTTCTTTATCAATGAACGTGTTATTTACAACCCAGTAAAATATCTCATCCGATCTCTCTACGTAAGAAGCATGACGTGTAGCCCAACCACATTTCAGAAGTAAGTGCCATACCAAGATTACTTACCCACGGAGACTGTTTCCCAACTGTGATCAATCACTGGAATCAACGCCATGGTACACTACTATATATATATACAGGACGCACTTACTTTTTCTCATATACCTACCCAGTCCAGCACTACTACTATCAAGTATCCAATCGTTTCCTTCACTCCCAGAAAAAAAAACAAAGTATCAAGTCAACTCGCTCAACAAGGTGAAAAAAACCGGAAAACCAATTAATCACTCTTCATCAGAAGAAAAATCGTCCACAAAGGTTTCCAACCCTTTTTCTAAATCGGCCAACGTATAACCGGTCAGATCGAGGGCAACGTCAATGGCGAAATAAATCCCCACGCATTGGGACGCTTTCCAAAGGCCAACCAAGGCCACTAACGCAGGGGAAAGCCCAACGTTGGTGTGGTCCAACAGGAACAATTTCCAGAATTCCAACGCTTCATCGTAGAGTGTTAGTTCTAGATGGGAGAGAGATTGAGGGGGAGGTGAACCTAGAGAGGTCATGGTCATGGGGTCGGATGAGCAACAACAACTATCTGAAGTAGAATCGCAAGGACTAGGGTAACCACCTGACATTACCGTAGGACGGTGGTCCACTGGGACGGGGCTACAGCAGGGACAGGCTAAACACTTAAGTAATTCTTCGGCTACCGCGTGTGGGGTTACCGTATAAAGCTTCCATTGAAATACTTGTAACATGTGTCGTTCGCAAGACACAATGTCTTCCGAGGTGCAATCGTACATGGTTAAAAACCGGGCAAAGGTATTGGCCAACGGTGTGTAACTCTCATCGCTAAATTTCGCTGCCAAATACAATGCACACACCGCGATGAGTTGTTGTTCAAAGGTAGAACCGTACGAGCTGTAGTGTGATCGCTGTTCGTAATCGGGGCAATCCGGTGGATCCATACCGTAGGTCATAAAATTCTTTGGCTGAACATTTGGTGTCAAGGTAGACGTGGTGCGAGGAACTGCTGTGGTGGACCGGGAAGTCTGCTTTTGTACTGTACTAAAGTATAGATCTAAATAATGAATAGCCAGGTAAACCGTTTCGGCGTGGTACTGCAAGTCCTCATGGTCATTGATTTGAATGATTCGGTTCACCAATCCCAATCGCACCGTAGAGTTGAAGCCATGCATAACCGCTACGGGGTCGTAGTGATCAGAAAAGGGCGGTGCACCAAACGTTGATGATTGCCGACTTGAGCTCAACAGAGTATGCTGGGCACCCTGTTTATGAGTGACAGATGCTGACCAACTGAGTGGTGTATGGGTTTCATGATCCAGGGTACATTGAGAAAGTGGGGCAGCAATGCAATCCACCACGTCCGACGATAGACCCTTTAGATACACAGAATCGATACTGTGGTTCCGGGCACGTCGCAGGAGACTACCTAATGATTCACGAGCATCGGTACAAACGCAAGTCGGACGACGCATGGGGCCGTGAGGAATAGCAATGGTGCATAAAGGTAAATCCATGGTAGAACCCGCCTTGATAAACGGACTAAAATCACAGGCAGATGTCATGGTAGGTCGCACCACGCGCCGTTTCGCTAGACTTAGTGATAAAGGACGGGCGGAGTAGCCATCGTCAACCGGAAACTCAGCCAAGGTGGTCATGGCTGGTTTAGAGGTAAACGAAGGTAATGGTGTACGAATGGAAAGTTGACGCTTACGCTTGCGGGAACCGGACCCCGAAGTAGTAGATCGACTGCTAGGATGGCCGACTAAATGTTCGGGAGTACAACGTTCCTGGGGCGATGCGCCATTTCCTGATATGTAAAGATTTGTCTGCAAATATTGACTGGGTAAACCGTCACGATGTGCCTTTTGGAAGCACGGAGAAGCGAACGAGTTGACCAGGGTACGGGTGGACACCACTGACAAGGTTGAAGTTGGCTTTTGAGAGAACAAGAGTGCGGGAGAGTAAACAAAGGTAGTGCTGGAGTAACAGGACTCGTCCTGGGCATAGCATGTGTCATGATTCTTAACTCTGGCGGAATCTATCGTCCATGTCAGGGACTCCTCTCTAGTATTATCAGAGGACACGGAATCGGTAGGGGATCGGGTTAAGTTATAAGTGGGAGCAAGCGGGCCTCTTTTCAACCAGGTGGGTTGAGGAGTTTTACCGCTGTGGTACCAGAAATCGAATGTATTAGGGCTGTTAAACACGGTGGATGTTAATGGTCGATCACCCAAGGCGTGGGTACTAAGCGGGGAAAACAAGTGGCTTTCGTCGTGGATGGTGGCCAAAGAATTACCGGCTCGGGTTGACAACATCGTGCAAATCACTCTGGATTATGATATAAAGCGAGGGTTGATCTTATGCACTGTAACTATTGACGTCCACACAAAAGTCAAAATGTTAAGAAGAGTGATGGACAAATTGCATTATTTAGTTGTTGGGCATCAGCTATTTTGTAAATGAAAAAAGGAATAACGCCCTTGTTACCTTTACAATGGGCCAAAGTCCAAAGACATCCAAATCGACAATATCAAGGGTGAAAATACTGGGAGCTGTATGGGATGATGCCAAAATCTTTCCGCAAAGATCTAATTCCCACCAGTCCCACGCCACATAATAAAACATTACCCGAAATGTAATAATGTAAATCCAATACGCACCTGAGGAACACAGTTGGCCACGTGCAACGCTTACCGTCTTAGAATAATAACTCAGGGGGGAGGCGATGGGCCCAACGCCGAGAGTATAGGTTAAAAGATCCAATAGCACCAGGAATCCTGCGACCCCGAAGAAACAGAGTGAATGTTAACACTTTTAAAACGTACAGTGATGGTCAAGAATATAAGCTAGAGGTAAAAAAATTATATGAAATAATAATAATCGCAAACGCAAGGTCACACGCACCACTGCAGGCTTGGAGAGGGTGCGGAGCGAGGACTGTGACTGACGGGATACCTGCTTATTGAGAGTGAAAAAAACAGGGATCACGTGTATGGTAAAGCGTAGGCAACGGAGGATAAACCAGGGATAAGGGGAAGCGGAGTATATTATAAATCCCAACCCAAATCACAGTGGTAAACACAGCCAAGTGCTTTGATAAAAAAATAATTAGAATCAACACATAAATTAAGCGAATTCACCGCTTAATTCGTAATAAAATCAAAAGTAAACGAATAATTATAATCTTCAGGCGTAATGACGGAATAATAATGTCGAAAAATAGGCGTAAAAACGACAGGGACGGGTTGATACGGGACGCTCCTGAGGAGTAACGACCGGTAGAATAGTTTGATAAACTAACCCACCGGGACTGACTAAACCAAGTGACAATATATATTATAAAATTAGACTAGAAGGGGGGAGTAAGAAATACACCGGACGTCAATAGATACTAGCAATAAATTGGGACGGCCTGAAAATAACAACTAGAGATATCTCAACTCTACTTAAAGAACAACGTTAGACTGGAAACACTCGTTACACCACACAATATTGCTGGGTGACTAGACATTAAAGAAACCGATACCGGAAGAAATACACAACACAGAAAATATCATTAAAAACAGTGGTGTAGTTGGTCACACCAAACACAGCTCAGACTTCCAAGACGGTGGATAAGCAAAGTACAGGACTATAAGAAAAATCGTAAATAAGGGGAGGAGTGGCTAAAAATAACAACACGGCTACAAAGTCATTACAGCAACAATGTGGGTCATTACAAAAGAGGTCATAAGGAATGGAGGTCGGGTTAGACTATGAACTAGGGGGATAGGAAAATAGACATGAAGGGCAATTAGACACTGGAAACTACCCGACAGGGTACAGCGTTATAGACTATTATAAGAACTAAAAGAATATATAAAAAATAAGAATAAACTTGGTCGGCTTGAATTTAGTCAGTCCCAGAAAGAAACTTGTGGCCCAAGGGCAGTGGTAGGAGGTTTAAATAGCACTTTAGTGGTACATATTTTTGTTCGTATATGCGATAGGACCCTCACTCGGCTTTGTTTTGGTTTTTTTAAGTTGTCTCATTGTCCCAAGAAGGGGGGAGGAAAACTTTTAAATTGTAATCCAAAGTGGTTGTTGTTATGAGGTGTAAAATCCTTTGGCCCAAAGGAAACCTGGAGGATCAGCCACAATCGCTTTTCTCCCAGAGGTTTGCATGGGAACCGTTCCTCCTTTCCCTCTGACTCTACCAATGCAGTGGTGTCGGTTAGGTTGACAGCTTAGGCGTTCTGTGGCAGTATCTAATAAGCTGAACCTCTATGTTTTTATTTATCATAACAGAGGCAGGTCTATTTAAACGATCCTAACGCTGATAAACATTACCCGTAGGATTGCCGCATCTCTGTTTTTTACCCACTCCTACCCTTACGGCTGGTTGTCTCAGCCTCACCCTGACTGGCCCGGAGCTAGCCAAAGCCCATATGCTGGTGGGTGTTT